>JBCJKH010031030.1:0-10305 GCA_039877255.1 Loriculus beryllinus | reverse complement strand
CCCTACAGGCCCTTGTCCAAAGCCCCTCTCCAGGTTTCCTGCAGCCCCTTCAGGCACTGGAGCTGCTCTAAGGTCTCCCTCTAAGGAGCCTTCTCCTCTTCAGGCTGACTCAGCCCAGCTCTCTCAGCCTGGCTCTGTAGAAGACATTACAGCAGCTCTGTACCTGTTACACCAGCGAGCCCTCAAAATCAACACACACACATTGACATGAACCCCCCTTGGCCAGACCCTGCTCAGTCAATGGTCCAACCAATCCACAAGAGTGTAACTGCACCCACAAAGGTTAACAGAAAAGCAGCAGAACTGGGTGCAAGGAGCAGCACGGAAGCTGAACAATGAATGCTTCTGCATGACTCAAACACCCACCCGCTTGTCCTTCCAGGTTTGCTTGGCATGATGGAATGTACCCATCACACTTGTTCGAAGGTGTGCCAGACACACCGAGCTCTGTGTACCCCATCAGTGACAAACCCAACCCAAGCCAACCCCTCTCTGTGTGCAGGCAAACAGAAGCACAAACTCCTGGTATTTACACCTGCCCTCCACAAAGCTCTGCAATAGAACATCTGACAACTTTAAAGGAAACACTGCAAAGAGGAAATCATCTTTACCTGGCTGGAGGTGGTGCAGCAGACGGGGTCACACGTGTTAACCTCAAGTTGCAGCCTCCTTCCTTCTCATGGTGCTCACTACAACAAAATCAATACAAACCATCAGCACAACTGCAGATAGCAGAGAACCAGGGAGGTTCCTAAACCAGAGGTTTAGGAGACATTAGAGTAAAGCTAGCGGGAGGTGTTCCTACCATGCAGTGTTTGACCCCATCGCAGATCACCATCCCCTCAGTTATGGCTCTACATCCATTTGGGGTGCTGTGCCATAAAACTAGATCCCCTCTGCTGCTCTCTGGGGAGATCTCCCCTGCAGCCCCGATCCAGCTCTAGGGCAGCAGCACAAGAGGGACGTGAAGCTGTTGGAGCGAGGCCATGGAGATGCTGTGAGGGCTGGAGCAGCTCTGCCATGGAGTCTAGTAGGAGGTGTCCCTGCCCGTAGCATGGGGCTGGAACGTGGATGAGCTTTAAGGTCCCTTCCAACACAAACCAGTCCATGATTCTATGGTTCTCCATGGAAATATAGGGATATATATGATATAAAACATGGTGAACTCTTTGCTCCCTAACCATCCCATAGGTGAAAACCAAGCAGTAGCACAGAGTGACAGTATGCTGACAGTCAGCAGTGGGGTAAACAGACACCTATGGTAATAAACACCCATTTTTTGAGCTCATTCAGAGCAGGGCCTGGTGGCTTTCACACTGCTTATGGGGTCCTGGATGCAGTCAATAACTACTGGGGGTTCCTGGTACCAACCCAACAGGGCAGCTCAGCTCTGCTGCAGTATTTGAATGGAATTCTATCTTAAATTGTCCATGTTCTGATTAGATGAGCAGATACTGGGGTACTTCTGCTGCTGGCAGCCCTCCACTCCATGATGCATGTGGGCGAAGAAGCTCCAGCAGCTCCTTCATCTCAGGTGCCTCCAGGCTTTGACTGGGAATTGCCACTTGTGCTTCTGACACTGACTCCGACTCCACGACAGCTCCTCTCCGTGCTGAGCTAGTAGAACATCCCAAGTGAATCAGGCCCTGGCCTCAGAGGGTTTCTCTGACCTTTCCAAACCATTCCCACTGTTCGGATAAGGCACAGCACAGCGAAGCCATTAATGACATTTGCCAGACAGAAGCTTGCAGGAGCTTTTAGTGAGGAGGCCCAACCCTTCTGGAACAGGATGAGCCAGTTGGATGAAAAGTGCATTAAAAACTGTGAGGAACACCTATTTTGAGGAGCTGGGTTTGGGTGGTGTTTGCTCTGCCAGGAAGAAGTCTTTGTTCTTGAGCCATCACAGGGGTGTCTGCTGCCAAGCTCATTTAAAAGTCTGATCCCGAGAGGCAAGTTTGGCCTCCTGGGATTTCCAACCTGGAGATACTCTAAGAGATAGGGATTTATTGGTCTACAGCCTTTCCATGTTCCTCAGCAGGCAGGAATGATGTACAGCCCAAAACCCAGTGAAGGAGTGGGGATGAGGATGTGGTGCTCATCTGGAGCCACACAGGGAGTGAAGCCAGCGGAGCAGGAATACCAGAACCCCCCGGCATAGCAGAGTAATTCCCTCTCAGACCAGCATCAGCTGTTACAGGGAGGATGTAATAAGCTCCACTGTGGTTTTCATCCCTGCCCAGAGGAAAAGCTGCCTCCTCCACGCAGCAGTTAGAGGTTTCCTGTGGGTGCAGCACCTCACAGGAGCCCACTTCATCGTGAATATGGAGCTGAGGCTGGCAGAGAGCATGCACAGTGCCTAACACATCAACTGGCTTCTCCAGCAGATCCTGCCACCTCCCTGTCTGCATTCCAGGAAAGTCAACCTGGCCCAGTGGTCCCAGTGTGTTATCCCAGTAGTAGATAACACATTTCAGGGGGTAGGGATCTGCTGCACAAAGCCTTTCCACTGGCAGGGCTCACCAGGCTCTGGTTGAGCTGATGTTCCCACTGCCTTTCCCTTCTGTTGAATCAATATCCTTCCTCCTGCCCGGAATTGTGGCTGGCAGCCTCCAAGACCTGCTTCTCCTTGTGCTGGTGATGTTTCACAGTGCATCCTTTGCTGAGATCCCTGGGATGTCACTGACATCACAGTGAGTACAATGCTGGGTGCTGGGTGGATGCATCACACCGAGTATCGGTTCACGTTCTGCACGGTAGAAGAGGTTGATCTGCTGTCAGAACTTAGCTGTCATGCAGGGAAGTGTCTCTCCCACTGCCCATCCGGCTCACCCAGCAGCATTCCTTCTGCAGTAATTCACACAGGGTGTTCCCCTGCTCCTACGGAGCTGAGCATGAGCCCCCTTAGCAAGGCAGGCACTGAAGAAAACCACAGGGCAGGGAGCTTCACAAGCACGGAGCTCAGGAAGCCTCCAGCCCTGTGTCCTGTGGTGGAAGTGTCTGATTTCCTTCTCTAGTGTCAGAGTTGCAGCTCGTTTGCCCCGAGGCTGGTGACAAGGGGTCCCTCTACATACCACGGGTTCAACACACATCATAGGGATGGGGGGGTGGCCTGTGATGCACCTGCACTTTGGTAAAATGGTCTCAAAAGCCCCATCCCTGATAGTGTTCAAGGCCCAGCTGGACACAGGGGCTTGGAGCAAGCTTGGAAGGTGTCTCTGCCCATGACAGGGGTTGAAGCTGGAGGAGCTTTAAGCTCCCTTCCAAACCATTCTATGATTCTACTCCTGCAAGAAGCAATTCTTGCTTTCCGTGATTCCGCCTGGAGCCCTTTACTCCCCTCCTACACCACAGCAATTGCTTCACCTCAGTTCCTCCCCAGGGTGGGTTTAGCAATCACCCCCTCTCCCTCTGTAACCCCAGCACAGCTCTGCCAAAGCCATGTTTTACCTTTGCCCACTGCCAGGGGCTGAAGTTTGGGGTTGAGACATGTGGCACAGCCAGGCCCCACTACCCCCTGCCAGCTCCTGGTAGAGCTGGGGCGAGACAAGAGTCTTTACGGCCGTGTAACCCTAAGGAGCACAGTACCCCGACAGGGGCTCTGCTCCTCACTCCAACTGCTTTGGAGACCCAAAGAGTGAGGCTATTTTGCCCTCCCTGTGTCCCATGGCACCTTTCCCTGCTGCGGACAGCAGGCAGGAGCAGAGCTGGAGGAAAACAAGCCATGAGTCAGCGCGGTGCTGCGGAGGAGAGCACCGGGCTGCACAAAAGATGCCTTGTTCCCCCCCGCAAGCAGCCTGGCAGCGCATCCCCTCCCTCCCTGGAGATGGAAACCCAAGCCCCGCGCACTCCTTTGCCACCCGTGGCTGCCTCCAGGCTCCACGTTGTACACAATGTTCTCGGGTGGAAGACACCTCAAGTTCCACACGTGCCTCCAGAGCTTTCTGTGCCTTTGCATGGGGAGTGGGCGACAGTGCGGGGCCGCCGGGCCGGCCGGCTCCTGGTTATACAGTAACCTGTTGCTCCGGGTGCCAGCTCCACCTCTCGCTGCCTGCACATCCCTCCCCTCCTCTGCTCTGCCAGGAAGCCTCTGTCACCTGCTCTCAGACAGCCGAGGAGAGCGGCGCCGGCACCCAAGGGCACAGAGGAGGCGACAGCTCGGAGACCCTCACCAGACTGGGGCACGGGGTGGGCTCTGCCTTGCTCTGCGCTCCATCGCTGGCCCTGGGCTCGCAGGCAAAGCCCCGGGCAGGAGGCAAAGGGAGTTTGGCTGCTGGAGAATGGCAGCAGGATTGAAGTAGGAAGTCACGGATAACTGCGGGAGAGGACACACGGGAGCAGAGGGGACACGAGCGGCTTCTCAGCACCGGTAAGTCGCTTCCTGCACGCCCGAAACCTTCACATACCCCTGCCCAAAGTTCGTCTGCTTCCAAAGTGCGGTGGGTGCAGCTGTGGAGGGAGCGTGGCCGGAGGGACTCTGCCTGGGACGTGTCCCTGGGGGGGGGAAGGGGGGTATGTGGGAAAAGTGGGAAAACGGCGTTTTCCAGCGTTGTTTTCTGGGGTTGTTCCCGTTCCTGCTCTTCCCACCGGGACGGGCCCAGTAGGTGGCACTTTTCTGGCAGCAGAACGCCCGTCTGGCACTGAGCAGAAGCCTTCGCTCTGCTGAAGTTTAGAGAGGGCAGTTGGGAGCTGCTGCTTGTTTGCAAACCTCGGGGGTTCCTCCTTTGGGATGTGCGTGGAGGGAATTCAGCCATTCCCAGTGGGCACCGCAGGAGCTGCTGCGCTGAGTGCGTGTGCTCTCCGTCACCGCATTCCAAACCAGAGCTTGGAGCTGCCCCGTTCTCTCAGCTCTGCCTCCCCGTGAGCCGTTGGCTGCATTCAGCGGCTGGAGCGCAACTTTCCTGTCCCCTTTCACTTATTTGCCTGGAAAATGTCAGAGCAAACTCCACCGGGACAAGGCTCAGACACGAGT
This sequence comes from Loriculus beryllinus, assembly GCA_039877255.1. NCBI lineage: Eukaryota > Metazoa > Chordata > Aves > Psittaciformes > Psittacidae > Loriculus > Loriculus beryllinus. The sequence goes on along the minus strand of JBCJKH010031030.1, from coordinate 5,336 downwards.
CATTTGCCTGACGTTGTACTTAAAGGCTGGGAATAATTGTGAGACATCACAGTAGTAAAATCCAGTGATTGCCCTGTTGTAATTAGGGCAACAGGGAGTAACGCTTGAGTTGCCGGGCTGCTCCCAAACGCTGCACGGAGCGAGGGCTGTGACAAGGATCAGATCCAGTAACAGGGATCGGATCCCTCGGTGGCTGCTTTGGTGGGATCTGCTCGTAAAAGGGTTCTTTTTGAGTTCGAGAATGGCACCCAGCAACCCGGCTGCCTGAAGCACAGACTCACTTTCACCTCAGGAGCACGTTTCTGTCTCCATTTAGCGCAGTGATCAAGCTTTCAGGTGGTTAGGAGCAAGAAAGAGTCCTTTATGCCCAGAAAGGGCAAGCAAGGAACTGAATCAAGGAGTCCCAGCACAGGACTATAAAGAGGGGCTTGGGATCCACTGCAGGAATACCTGTGAGTGGAAAGGTTATTGCTTTGTGCTGTTTAAAAGCAAGGCTTAAACTGGTGATTGGGGTGATAGCAAGAGTTTGATCCTTGCTGTGGTCGGGCTTGGGCTGTACCTGGTGCTGGTTCCACTGCTGAAGCTGGGCTGGTTGAGCCCTCCAGCACACGCAGATGATTGGAGCAGGATCCACTCTGCTGCACTCTGCAGGGCAGGGAGGGTTTGTCATATAGTGATAGAGCTTAGAGGGACTTGGGGGTGCTTTGGAGCACCTGAGAGCAAGCTCGGCGCTGGCATCATTGAGCTGGACATTGGCGAAGTCCCTATTTGCTTGGTGTCATGAAGCAGTTTTACAAGACAAGCTTTGTTTTCTGCCCCTCTGCTGGTCCCTGTCAAGATCCAGGTGGGCAAAGACCCGAGCAAGGCAGCCTGGGTGCTGCACAGCAGGTGGAGGAAATGTTCTCTGTCACGATCTCTGTGCCACGGAGCAGACAGACTCTGTCCTTCAGTGCCCAACTTGGCTGACTGCAAACAAGTTCCCATCAGTTGGAGTGGCAAAACCCAGCCCCAAGGCTGGTGAAATAGGTCCCGAGCATTGCTTCTGGGGCTCCATCTGCCTGACTCCCATGGGTGCAACACTCGACCTGCATGAACCAGCTTGGGCAGCAGCTGGTTTGCAAGGTGGATCAGAGAGAAAACACTGTCTGCTGTAACATGAACAGCAGGCACCATTTTGTTGGGCTGTCCCGCTGTGGCTTCAGCCAAGGGCATGAAGAGCCAGGGAATGGTCATGCAGGATGAACCCAGGCTCTGCTCTGGTGGAGACCCTGTTTGGAGGCCCAAATCTGCCAGAAGTTTGTTAGGATCTGACCCTTGATGGGCTGGCTTTGTGCTGGAAAACTGAGTGCTTTTCACAGGGTCATGGATAACTCAGGCTAGAAGTGAAAGAGATTCCAAAGAGACCCAGATGTGAAGAAGGTCTCAGGAGGTTTCAGTCCTTGTGGTAGGCAAAGGAAGGAGTGAAACAAGGTGAATACATGCATTGGCTTGTATGGACTTGAGAAACATCCATATAAAATAAGTCCGGGTGCAAAGCCTGAGTGCATGGGGAGCCTCGGAGTCTTATTTCTGGAGGGCTGGATCCCGGCTGGGTGCTGCTTTGGTGCTATGTCTCTGTCACACTCTCTGCTTGCTTCCCTCTTCCATGCCATGGTCTCCCTGGAAGTGCCAGGTCAGGACAGTTTGTAGGTTTGGTAGTTTTCTCTTTGGCTTCACGTCTGCTTGACACTGCAGCAGTCAGCAAGACTGCCCCTAACCCAAAAGCAGTGCGTCACCTTCAGCCTGAGTTTGATGTGATGGGCAATAAAATGATCACCATCCAAAACCACTCCAGCCTTGTGAGCCCTCCCTAGTGTCCCCCAGGCAGAAGCGCCAGGGAATGTCCACAGACCTCCCAGAATGGCAGAGATGGTTTCCTGCACTGCAATAAAGCTTTATCAGCAGCAGCGTATGTGCCTGTAACAGCAGCAGTCACGCAGCACTGGGCAGATCTAGGTGCACATAACTGTCAGCATGGCCTCCTGACCCTTCCTGCTTTGGCCAGGGTTCAGCAGGTACCCAGAACACTCACCTGCCTACCCAGGAGCTGCTTGAGCCTCCCACTGGAAGGGAGGCAATGCGTGGTACCTTCAGAATCCTCCATGCTCATCCCACTGTGTTATAGGAGAGCCCCTGTGTCATCAGAAGTGATGCCTGTGTGACCCAGGAGATGGCATCCAAGGAAGCCCAAGATCAGTTTGGCTCCTGGATTTCCACTTGCCACCAGAACACAGCTTCTCATGTCAGGGTTACAGCAGAGGGGAGCATTAAGGGTTTACATGTAGCAGAGAGGCTGTGAACAGCAGCTCCTTCTGCTTGCAGTGGGTTTTAAGTGGAAAGCTCAGAAAGAAACGATGCTCTTACCCATTCCTGAAGTATTTAGCTCCTCTGGATCAAATCACTGTCAAGAGGGAGTCAAAGGGGATCCCAGAGGCAGCCAACCCCATGCATTGGTGGTGTTCTGCTCCCATTTGAACAAGGGGAAAGTTTGTCCTTCCCCAATGCAGCCAGGTGCCGCCAGCAAACCAGACACTGATGATGCCAAGGGGTAACCAAAAAGCCCTGGTGCTTTTACTTCCTGATAATCCAGATAAATCAGGAGGAATTGCAAGGAGGGAGGGAAGGGTGTGGAGCTGAGTGCTGGACCGGTTTGGAGCTCTTCCCCATTCACCTGCACTGCAATTCCCCTGGAGAGCTGAGCCCTTGCTGCCATTCCCCAAATAATCCCAAGGGCATTACTGCAACGTGCTCACTGCCACTGAGGGAAAAGCCCAGAAGCTTCCCAGCCCGTGGGAAGGGGAAGGCTGGAGGTGGCTGTTCCTGCAGACACAGATGACTCAAAGGGACCTACAGAGGAGGGTGACAAATCAGCCCCACTCACAGGCATAGTCATGGAATCCCAGACTGCTTTGGGTTGGAAGGGACCTTAAAACTCATCCAGTTCCAACCCCTGCCACAGGCAGGGACACCTTCCACTAGAGCAGCTTGCTCCAAGCCCCATCCAACCTGGCCTCGAACACTGCCAGCGATGAGGCAGCCACAGCTTCTCTGGGCAGTCTCCCACAAAGGTTTTCCTTACCCTGTTGAGACGTCTCCTGTGCCAGAAATCCTCATCTCAGGTGCCACATCCAGACCATGGTTGGTTGATCACCCACTGAGGCTTAGCCCACCCTCTTCACCTCTCCTTTCGCACTCCAAGAAAGGCTCCCACAGCTCCTCCCAGGCATTCCAGCTGGGATGAAGGAGCTGAGCATCAGGACCCAGGAAGGGGCAGCCAGTAGGATTTTGAAACACCTTAGCTGTTGTGATGAGCAGATAAGATACAAATGAGCCCTCAGTGCTCACAGGCCTCCAACCCAGCCTTGCCCCAGGTGAAGGCAGCTCTTTTAATGGCTGCTGGAGTAGCAACACTACTTGGTGGGTTGGGGTCTTTCAACACTTCCTTGGAAAGGGCCAGCAAATGCTTTCCTTATTTTGGTTTTCAGCTGGGTTCTGGCCCCCAGAAACTTTTTATGAGATGAACTTGTTTGAATTTTCCTGCTTCCCTTTTCTTTTTTTTTTTTTCTGCCCCATGTCTTATCAGTCTCAACCTGGCCAGATTTATATCCTCCAAAGGTAAAGTGCAGCCCATGTGAGGGGCAATAAACCAAAGTTCAGGCACCCAGCAGTAATGCCCAGCGCTGTAGAGCAATTCAGAAAGTGAAATTAAGACCAAGTGAACAGGCACAGTCCAAGTCAGCATCACCCTCTCAGAGCACTGACACGTACCCAACCTCTTGCTTAAGGTGACCAGAAGTGGGAACTATGTGGGATCTGAGCTGTTTCCAGCCTCTTTATGTGTCAGAGGTGTTGGCTGCCAGGAGAACCAGAGCTGCCACTAGCAAATGCAAGCAAAACCCAAACCCTGACCCACCTCATGGCTGTGGACAACACAAAGGGGTTGTTCTATTCTGCCTCACTGCCACCAACATGACTGCTTTGGGGTCACTCCTCATCCCACCACTGTGGTAGGAGATGGGTGGCAATGAGGAGGGTGCTGCCCTTGTTCTAGGTGTCACTCATAGGTGGTAACAGAGGGTTGGGGCTTAGACTAGTTGTGACTTGTGGACACAAAACCCTCCAAGTCTGGTTTGAGGCTGTCAGTGGTAACTGGATGGAGGAAGAAGCGCTTGCTGCAGATAAACACAGAGGTCTCCATTTGCCTGAGCCTCAGACACTCCTTTCATCAGTGAATTCACTTGTAAAAACACTGGGGAGAGAAGAGAGCAAAGTAATTGCACCCACACCATCCCCTCATAAATCACAGGCTCATGCCTGACACTGCTGCCTCTTAATGATAGCTGTGCTCAGCTGAGGAGCCAAGCAGAGCCAGTCTTTGTGCAGCAGGCAGCTCTAATTGAACCCTCCCGCTTCCTAGGAAGACATGCATGTTTTCCACTGGGAAGGAAGGGAATGGACTCGGCTGTGGCCATTCCCCCAGGGTTAATCTCAAACACTTGCACACAGGGAGGCAGTTTGGCTTGTTTTCAGTACCTGATACTCCTGGTGTTGTTTCTAGGTTGGGATATGGGGCTTTGAAAACTCCTTGAAGAAGGAAGAGGAAAACCATGTATCCAGGTTTACTGGTCAGGTGTAGATGGTGCTTGTCTGCTCTAAGGCTGGGTAGTAAGAAATGGCTCCTCAGTTGATGTACATGACCAGTGATACTGCAGATTGTTCCCTGCTGAGACTGCAGCCCTTAATATCTGTGTCCCAGACTGCACCCAAGCAAATCCTCTGACTGGAATTAGATAGACTTCAAGAGGCTTGAGCCATGCCCAGATCCACATGAGAAGAGAGGCAGGCCCCTCAGGCTGGCAGGGGAAGGAGCCCTTTAGCACCAGGCACTTGCAGGCCAGCATCTCTTGATGATCTGCAGATGGGCTTGGTGCATTGCTGACTCACCTCCACCTTCCCACCACCTGAGAACACCTAAGCTGCAGGAGACATCTGAGCTATGGGAATGGCAGTTTGCCCCACTGATGTCAAAGGGCTGATTCCCAAGCAGTGTGAGTCAGCATTCTCTAGCTGGGCCTGCAGAGCTGCAGTAGCTGAGAACCCAAGTCCAGCATCCAGCACATGCTCACTCCAATGAAGGCAGAGTAGGGTGTGAATAACATGGGGAAAATCGTCAAATCCCAGCCTGGTTTGGGTGGAAGGGGACCTTAAAGCTCATCCAGCTCCAACCCCTGCCACAGGCAGGGACCCCTTCCACTAGAGCAGCTTGCTCCAAGCCCCTGTGTCCAACCTGGCCTTGA
>JBCJKH010031029.1:0-11860 GCA_039877255.1 Loriculus beryllinus | reverse complement strand
CTTGAGTATCTCTAACATAGGAGACTCCACAACCTCCCTGGGCAACCTGTTCCAGTGCTCTGTCACTCTCACAGCATCTTAACTACCCTCACTTACACTCCTCCTGGAGTGTAACTCTAGAGGGATCTGCCATTGGCACCCACAGCTAGAAATCAGAGCAGGTGCTATAAATACCTCTTCTCCTCCATCCCACAGGAAGATACACTAGAGGAAAACAGGTTTAATCTGGAAAAACACACGGCACACAGGAGGGTTACAGCGTGCTAGGAACTGGCAGAGGGGGAAAATACATTTTTGCTCATGTGATATGCAGAGGTATTAAAAATAAAAACCTTTATAACTCAGAAAGCGCTGCAAAGGGCAAAGCAGTGCATCAAGGGCTGCAGAATGGTTGGGAAGGAAGCAACAGTAAGAAACTGAGAAGGAAAACATAGCCAGTTACAGAGAAAGTGAGACAGAAATAAGCTGGTTAGAGGAATGGGCAGGACACACAGGATTTCCTCTCACAAGGAATTAAAAATAAATTTAAAAGAAATAAACCCATCAGAAGAGAGAAACAAACTTGCAGAAGTGTTTCAGGAAAGGAAAACACTTCAAAATCAGAACAAAATCTGCATTGGGCCACAAAAATCAATAATGCAGCAATGCAATAAACTCAGCTAGAATGGGGAAGATCCAGGTTTCTGCCTCTGCTCTGAGGCAAGAGGATTCACATCTGGTTTGCGTTCCTTGATCAATAATAACAGAACGAGAGAACTAGGTCATATATTTGAACAACCTGCTATAGCTGAAGGTGTCCCTGCCCGTGGCAGGGGTTTGGAACCAGATAAGCTTTAAGCTCCCTTCAACCTAAACCTCTCTGGGATTCCATGATTCCAAGTTTTGCCCACCTGCAGTTACTGAGCAACCCAGGGCTATCAAGTGCCATTGGCCAGGGGAACCAGCAGCCTCACAACTGACAGTATCCTGGGTGCTGCTTTGCTCCATTTCTTACCACTGACTTTTTGTCAAAGCAATAGTTCAACAAAAAATACTTATATCAGCTCATGGAAAAGCAAGCCTGTGGTGAAATAAATATCGCTTTGTATCAAAGAGATTCACAATTCCTTTGATAAATCTTATCACAGCAGAGATTTTCTGTGCTGGAACAGCCCCACGAAGGGCTGAAAGCATCATCTAAACACATCTGAACATCTCTGTTTATTTTGCATTCAACAGTGTATGGCACAAGCACAGTGTTGCCCTTAGTCTTTAAAAATAGTATTGAAGGACATTTCCATCTATTTAAATCATGCCTATTTTCATTGTAATTGGTTGCTAAATAACAAGTTCTGTAGCACCGTTATGCTGGACTGTGTGACTGCTGGAAATACACTTCAAAGAAAACAAATTAAGGAACCTGGAAATTGCTACAGCAGAGCAAAGGATGCATTTTTAGGTGAAAGTAAACAGAGAACAATAGCAAGTCATCAAAAATATAACAGCAAACCAGCCCTTAGATAAGTGAGCAAAAGGACTGGCACATGAAGAATGTCTCACTTTATTCTTACAAGGGCTCTTTCAATTCATAAAACAATGCATAAAATATGCAGTATTCTTCATTAACTGGAAAAGGATTAATTATCTTTTTGGTGGCTTATTTTATCGTACCTGGGGCTTCTGTGAGGTTTGAGCCACCTCGGAGCAAGACAGCTGGTGCACATCCCACAGCATCATCCATCACCCTGGCATGGCTGCCACTCCCAGCAGGAGCCAGGGCTTGGACCTGGACCATCCCCACACACACACACACACCTGCAGAACGAGGGCTCAAACTGATACTGAGCGTGTTTAGCTGGAGTTCTAGGGGCAGGATGGACAATTCTCCCATGGGGTGCCTCAACACTAGGGACAACCCTGGTGTGGGATTTACAGCAGCTCAAGTGGAATAAAGTGGCAATTTGCTGCTGAATGATAGCAGTTCTCAAGGAAGACATTGGAAGGGCACAGGCATGCCAGGAGATGGGGGAAACAAAGCTTGAGGTACTTAATAACAAGCATGAGACTGCCTAACCCATCACTCATCCAGGAAGCCCCTGGAACAGCAAAACCTTTTCCCTGGAGGTGACATAAACTGAGGACAGGAGGTTCCTTTCCTCATGGTGCTGTCACAAACATGAGCAGCATCAGCCCCCACCTTACAAATTCACATAAGGAATAAAGTCCAACCTTACTGACTTACCAAAGTTTTCCTTAAACTAAAAACAATCCTTCTATTATACATTATGAAAGCACACATCATCAAACTATATCAAAGCGGGGCTAGAGAAGAAATGCCTCTTGTAAGATAGACTTAATCACATAACTGGACTGGAAAACATACATGCAAATGTGTCTGGAATTTTAACTTTCCAGAGCAAGTTCAGCACCTCCAAGCGATGTCCAAAGTCCATTACTCTACCAGCTAATAACAATACTGATTTTTAATCACAACCAAAACAATTAACTCTTCATGTTTTGCAGCAAACTGAGGCCAGGCTCCTATTTAGCCACGTGCTGTGTGTTGCTTAGATATGGATCATTATTTCTCAAAGAGTGTCTGGAATATTTTTGTTTGGCACTGACTGATCTGGATCATACACCATCATTTGCATTTGCAAAAAGTCAAATGGGTCTGGCTTCTAACTCCCATAGACCCAAAAAAAGTGTCCCCCTACTCCTTCTGTCTTGGGAGCTGAGTTTTTGCAGCACACTAAATACCTTCTCATTAGTTGTGTTGGGTTTTATAAGCAGAGTTCAGCTTAACAACAGCAAGGCACATTAGTAAAGGCAAAGAAAAGAAGTCAGAAAGTAACTGGATGTAAATATATCCCCAGACTAGCATGATAAATATAAATATATGAAAGAAGAATGGGGATCAAAGTGCATGCTCTGACTTATTACAATTAAAACATATCTAATTCCCACCTCTATTTCTAAGGGGATTCTCCTACAACGTTCTTTTTCCTTTCAGCAGCTGGATGCCAGGTACCATTCTCTTCACACAACACTGGTCAATTTGTAACTCCTGATGCAAACTGGAAAGATTTTGGTCTTTTCGTTGATATGTTTCCAAATACATCTTCTGTAAAGAGAAAACCCCGGAAGTTTTCTGAATACAGGTAATTTACATATATATTTACCTTCTAGACGATTCCTAGCTTCAACTAAATGTAGAGAAATAATTTAGTGTACACATTTGAAACTCAAGCCATGCAACAAATCATATGCATTTAATTCAGCAGTGCTCTAACGAAAAAAGAACTCCATGAGTAATCGAGAGCGTACTTAACCTTTCTCTAAGCAACAGAGAAAAAAAGTAAGTGTGAAATATGTGACAATCCCCTAAAAATATAACTAGAGGGCAAGTGGTAAGGTATGCTGTAAAAACACAATCAGCACCAAGGAAACAAAAACCTGACAAACCAGTAGAAAAACCTGCGTACGCTCAGTAAGAGCTGATGGATGCTCACAATAAAATGAGATGGAGAATACAAAACTTCCCTGAAAATCAAAAACGGGGTAATTCCAGCAGCAAAGAGACAGAGAAAGGAAAACAAAGACAAACCTTTGGGTTTGCTTTCACTTAACATTAAACATTAACACTAAAGTACATGGAAGTGTGCAGGAATCCTGGGTGTGCCGTGGAGCGAAGAAGCACCTGGCTTTGTACTTGTGATTCAAACCAGGGTTACCTAGCAATGCTTCCGAAGAGTCAGGAACCTGTTTTACCATGTTGGATCCTTCAGATATATATAGAAAGCATCATGCTTATCTTTCTCCTTCTGACAAGGCAACCCAGCTCTAAGCCTTGGGAAGACCAGGCTCATTAGAAAAAAATTAACTCAGCATCTCAGGCAAACAGGGAAATGGTTGATATGGAAAAAAGAGCTGTATGGCACAGGAGTGCAAGGGGCTGAAAATCTGCCCGTATGACCAGCACATGACCAAAGAATCAGACTAACTAGCACCATTCTTTAACCATAGTGATGTCTGGTGTGTGATCAGCTTGGACAGCATCTGATGAAGGGGAGGAGTCACCCCATTCCTGATCCCAGGTGAGGCTGTGCTGTAATCAGCACATGTAGACCTGGTAGAAGTGAAGGGTGACTGTTTCCAGCCTTCTGCTGCTCAGGCTACAATCACCATGTTCCTTCATTGTGTCAGATAAAATCATTTTCTTCATCTTCAGTTCAATGCAGAGATGTCTGTCAGCTTAAATCACTGACTCCATTCAAGCCACTGAGTTACTGATGCCTACAGATTTTGAGGGGAAGAATAATTGGGAGTGGGAGCAATGCAGAAGGTGCCCTGAAGGGAGGCAGTTGTGAGGAACAGCTTCCTCCTGCAGAAGACATGAAGATCTCATTACTCATTCAAGGTGAACACGCACAGACTGCAGGGTCCATGAGCTGGCACCACGATGACAGGGATGCTACTCGCAGGAGCGATGCTGCTGGAGCAGGAGCAATGCTGCTCGCCCTACATGGGCACAGCTGAAGTGCTCTGAAGAGAAGGCTCTGCTGCCTTCCAAATAGCAGAGAATAAAAAGTTAAAGTCACCTGAGGATGCACAAAGACTTCCCAGCTGTATGAAGCATTCTCCTACCTTCTGTATCACTGCTCCTGCTGAGGCCCCCCACTGCAATTGACTTTGACCCCTGCTGAGAGCCTGAGCTGCTCCATCTGCCAAGGTACGACACAGAGCTGAATCAGGCTTGGGAGTTTTTCTGCAGATCTGAACTTGGTTCAAACAGTTTTGGGAGTTTAGATAGAAAAATATATCTATACTTACAGAAGCCTCAGGAAGTTTTTGTTTCACAAAGGTAACCTGGAGCCAAGGGCAGGTTTCCCAGAACCAGGTCCTAAAGGTTTTACCAGCAGTTTGGTGCTGTCCCTGCACACAGTTTTAAAACAAAGAAATAATGGAATATTCAGAGTTTAAACTCCTGAATGCAAGACTTCGAGTCTACATTTAAAAAATTAAGTGGTTTTATCTCCAGAAGTCCCAAATGATGAATAATTTCTGCCAACTTGCATCTTTTGTAGAAGGGGAGAACTCAGACGTTCAGATGTATTTGAGCAACCTTCTCTAGTGGAAGGTGTCCCTGTCCGTGGCAGGAGTTGGAGCTGGATGAGCTTTAAGCTCCCTTTCAACACAAACCAGGCTGGGATTCTATATGTTGTCAAGTGAAACACAGATTTAATTCAAAGGATCCATGTTACAACACGGTTCCAAGTGGGCACTTTAAGGCAACTACTGCTTTTGATTCCACAATTTCACAGCAAGCTTGTGGATCTCATGTATTTAAAGCCTGAGCTGGTAATTTTAACATATGAAAATTGTCCTGCTCAAGGGTTATGCAGCTTCTGGACACTTCTCCAGCAAATCCAGAGGGTCGACAGCAGAGCCCGTCCCTGAGCATCCTGGTTTCAAGGGACCAAAGGCCAGCACTGGAGCAAGAGGGACTGGGCAATAGTGGAAATAGGAATCACAGCACCTCCTTCCTGCCAGCTTCCCACACAACTGATAGAAGGTCCTACAGTGTCAAGACCTTTAGAAGCAGCTGGCAAAATCACTTAGCTAAAAACATGTGGTCTGCATTCAGCTGGGAAGGGCAGTTCTGCTTAGTTTTATGTTAATAACCTTGGGGGGCTCCAAGGGGTCATTTCCATCTGAAAACTCCTATGGAAAGGTCACAGACCTTATCACAGGTCCTGGCCAAGCATAAGTACTGACTATGTTGGGGCAAATAAATCAGTTAACGTGACTGGGCATCATTAGGCCAAACACTACCAGCAGCACTGCTTTCCCTCCTCCATTCCCACAAACTCAAAGTACTATTAGCAGCAGGTCTTACTGAAAAAAGGTGTAGGGGCTTTATAAAGTAACACAGGAAACTTAAAAACCCATTTCAGTAAGGTGCCTCATTTCTGGGGAAGCAGAATAGGCAGAGTAAATCCTGTAAGGTTGGAAGCTGGATTTGAAAGTTAAAGTTGGAGCTACTGATTGTTCTGTGCAGCAACACAGAAAATAACCAGCTATTTTTAGTAGTATGAAAATCCATACTAAAAGCATAGAGGCAGGTACAGGCTCCGCATTTAAAAATAAATAAATAAAATCCCAGGGCAAAATGTAACCTCTCACTTTTCCCATTTCCAAGCAAAAAGTTATGAAAAAAAACTCAGTGTAGCTCTGCTCATGGTTATGTGTTCAAGACTCTATGCCCTCACAAACCCATAGCCAGAACCGGTTAGGGAGTGGGTCTTTTCCCACTTTTTCTCCATTCCATCATTTTATCTGCTTGATCTCATTCCTCTTCCTGATTCCTTTCTCGATGGTGATGCTCTTGATTACTCAAGTTGTTTACCAAAACCAGAAAAACAACTTTTAGTCATTCAGATGTGTGATACAAATTATAATGGTCTTCAAACATAAAAGATCTGAAATTTTGTCCTTTATTGATAAGTTACAAGTCTCATGTAGATATAACTTTAGCATGTGGACCCAATATCCTGGTTTAGACCCTTGTCTTTTCTTAACTTATGAAGTCTGTGGGTTTAGTCCATTTTTAGGTTAAGAAATAAGGCAATTCAACAAGTGTTTTAGCAATTCTGTGCCACCTTTGACTGTATTTTATATGTATTTTATATATCATGATATTTAAGCAAATAATGTAAGACAAATGATAAATAATAAAATCCATAGATGAAAACGTTAGGAATTCTGCTGTTTAAACAGAAAAGCTGATAATTCCATGCCTAAGACATAATTTCAATTACAACGAAATGAAGTGAATATAAACCCAGCAGTGTTACTGCACTTATTTATATCTCAGCTACTATAAAACATGCAGCCCACTTGCAGTGCAGCCCCAGAGGAGAATTAGCATTCAAGCTCTAACCTGCTAACCCTATCACAAGGATGAAATCTAATAGGAAAATTGAATCTCTAAAATTATTAACATTATGATACAAAAACCAGGTAATTTCAAGTCAGTGCTCCTCAGACTGCTGCCTGGTTTACTCATATTCCATGGAGAAGAAAACCAGTGTCTCATCTTACCTCAACAACACTGTAATGTCAGCAGCAATCAGTCACATCTGGATCGAGTCAAATGCTCCAGCATACGCTTGTTTACTCCAGGTGAAAAAAGACTGAATTTCTTCTTATTGCCTGGAAATGGCTTGGTTTTCCTCATCTTCCTTATCTTCACAGCAACTGTATTGCAAGGCTCTTCAAGGAGTAACATAAGGAGGATGCTGAAGATAAAAATTAAACTTTTACAAGAAAAATCATTTGATGGATTGTCAGGAAGCAAGAACATGAGCATCAAAAATTGGAGAGTTGATTGTTAGTGTTGCTTTATTGGATTTTCAGATCCTACCAGCTTTCTTGTATTGTCATATAAAATCCAAGACAGATGCATTCCCTTTAAATACTTGAATGTAGACACACTTATTTGGATAGAAATCCCCAATGTTTGCATAGAAATCCCTAATTCTGGTTATTCTTTATTATTTCTCTAACAAGTTAAAAGGAATAGCTCAGGAGGTGGGGACTTTCCCAAGAAGGGAAAACACGAAAGCTGTAAGAGTTCCTCTTAATGAGAAATGCGTATAAATTTAAGTCAATATAATGAGATAAATAGTTCCTAAGACAGGAGATAATTCTAAGCAGTACTCTAATACTCCACAGGACAACCTCATTATAACTCAGGATCCCAGTACAGTCATGGAGTAATGAAGTAATTGAACCATAGAATCCCAGATTGGGTTGTGTTGGAACAGACCTTAAAGCTCATCCAGTTCCAACCCCCTGCCACGTGCAGGGACACCTTCCACTAGAGCAGCTTGCTGTGTAAAATCCTTCAGAGACTTGCAAAGACCCAGCAATCAAAACCGGGGCAAAAATCTGTAAGATTAGCTCTTTCCCTAAGCAGTTCAACCTACAGGAAAACCAACATTGAACAGTCTACACAGGGAATGGAAATACACAGCAGAAGTCAGGAAAATAAACCCAGAAACTCCTCAGCCTGTTGTTAATAACCACAGAAACCAAGCAAACTGCTTTGCAAATCCAATTTGCTGCTTGGTTTCTGTCTGTGCAGACTGCAATAGCAGGCAGACAGCAAACATTCTGGCACACACTGAGACAGGCAGGATTTCCAAGTGCATTCCCAGAAGGATGCTGCCATTTGTCATCATTTCATTAGGCTGTGGAAGCGGCAGGGCTGGTGGTGCGGCTCACACCGAGGGCTCTCCCAGCACAGCGTGCTGGTCTGGAGGGACATTGGGGAGGAGGTCTCAGTCTACCTGAACAATCACCATAACCAAAGTCTTGCTCTCTATTCCTTCCAGCAGTTGGGCAGCACAACCTTCTAGGACAAACCCTGTGCCCACAGCATTGCACTTCGCTATTCTCTTTAAGTAAGAGAAGGCTCTAGAGGCAAATAATCAAGTTAAAAATGCCAAGTAGGGGTCAAACCTCCATCTGGCCTGAATCTGTGTGACTGTTTTGATTTCCTCTGATCCATGTGGATTTGGGCCGGTGGAGGATCTGACCTTTCAACCATGAGCCACCAGCCAACTTCATACATGAAGGGGCATTTCATGGCTGGGTCTCCAAGCACAGACCTCCTAAGCCCTAGGCTTCTCTGGGGGCTGAAGGAGTTCAATATAAATCAACTGTATGTGTAAGGAGGGAGGAAGAACTTGGATTTAAGTTTTGGAAACCAAGGGCAGGATCCAGCATAGGTTACAGGAGATTCAAGCATTGGAATCATAGCACCACAGAACAGTTGGGATTGGAAAGGAGCTTAAGATCATGTAGTTCCAACACACAACAGTCATCTGAGAAGATTGTGGCAATGGCATACTAGGTATACTGGAAATACCAAGGAGTTTGATCATTCAGGGTCTTCATAGGCAGCTTAACCACTGAATATGTTGTGGTTTCAGTCCTACTGCACTCTGGCTATAGTCACCTTGCCCAAAATCTCATTATACAGATTCAAACTTAAATCATTTGAGGCAATAAGCACGAGGTGTGCTCTGGCCAAAGCTGTGGATGGTTCTAAAGAAAGCTTTAAAAAGAAAGCTTTCTCAAAGAATGTAAGAGCTAAGGAATTGAGAAATCAGGGTTTGCATTAAGGGCAAAAGACAAAAGATAGTCTCAAATATTAGGTATAGACTGAATAGCCATTAATGTCAATACTAAATTACTACACACTAACTGAAACACCAGCAAATTATTCTTAACCTGAGCCACTTCTGTTTACATTGACATGTGCCAAAAGATTTAAGTTGGAATAGTCTATACAAGTAACAAAGAAACATAAAGAAACTATAAGTCAGTCTAGCATTTGTGTCTCCACTTTGGTGTGTTTTGATCTCTCAGCCTTTCAAATTTTATCTCTACAAATTTCTTCTACTCCTTGAAAAGCAACAATTAAAATCCACTCATTAAAAAAACTGATTATGGAAACAAACAGAAAAGTTCAGGGACAAAGAGTTTGCACTGTCCAGAGAGGAGGTGAGATGACATCTTGACAGGAGACTTCATTTTACCTAAATACATGCAAATCCCAAGTGGGGTATATACGGAAATGTGCTGAACTCAAAGCCTGGAGGTGGGAGGGTTTGGGGTTTATTTGAGTTTTTTTTTTTTTTGAGAGTCATCCCTTTATGCAATATTGCTATTTCTTTGCCATTAAAAGGCAGCTTTGGGCTGCTTTGCCAACACTGCTTTGAAGCACAGACTATGACTGAACAGAAAACAGGAAAACCCAGAAGCTGTCACCAGTAAAACCAGCACTGACTTTCTGTCAGTGTTCATTTTTGGCGTGTTATCCCCCAGCATCATTTTGGGATACAATTCCTTCAGAGCAGAGAAGCACACAGCTGGTCTTTCTTCAGACCCAGGGCTGCATGGTCACTTCCATCATTTCATAGGATCACAAACTAGTTTGTGTTACAAGGTACCTTAAAGCTCCTCTGCTTCCAAACCCCTGCCACAGGCAGGGACACCTTCTACTAGAGCAGCTTGCTCCAAGCCCCATCCAGCCTGGCCACCACCTCCATCCTCATGTCACAGTGTCGATATCCAGGTGGCACTGAGTGGATACAGGTCTGGGGAAGACAGACACACGGCATCCCATAACACACTCCAGAAGCAGCACCAGAAATTTCTCACAACACTGGCTGGTCAGGCAAAGACCAGCCTTAGCCTTCAGAAAGAAACAGAGACCAACTTTGGTAGTCTCTTGCCTAGGAAGCACCATTCCATCAGTGTTTCTTAACTAAAGGATCTTGATTACAAGCCATTCCTTGCCTGAACTATGTTCTTTGCAAGTGCCAAAAAACCTCCTGAGCAAAGCAGAAGCTGGAGGAGTCAGTCTTGACAGGGCACTACAAGAACCGACCTTTAAGTTTGAGCATTCAGGATCCTCTGCCCTTCCTGAAGCAATACAAACTGAATGCACGTTAGTGCTGCAATAAGTGACATTGTCTTCAGAGTTATACTTCCAACAGAAGCATAATAAGTAATATTTTGCCACAGCTATTGTGACCCAGAAAACTAAACATGAATCACGGCATCAGAAATCAGCACACTAAGGCAGCGGCTCAGCGGACAGGTATACAGCAAGTCTACTTAGAGCAAGGTTAAAATAAATCCAGTGTTTTCCAGTGGTGCTATACATTATACTGACAAGATAGCTGAAAATACCATAAATAAAATGGATTTTATCATCTTGTATCAGTCTCCTGTGGATAATATTGGTTATTTCAAGAATACCTCCTCCAATATCAAATATAATTCAGCAGTAAAATAGACTTTAATTGCTCAAGCCAAGCAACGGAGCAGGGAGATGCTACACTGCACTTTTGCTAATGAATTAATAGATCCATATGCAATCTGTGCTTTAAGAAGTGGATGCTCTCAGCTGAGTCCCCATCTTGGTGCCCCATATAATAAATTGTGACAGCAGAACAGATGCTATTTGCTTAATGATAGAGGCTTTCATTTCTGAAGATGAACTAGAAATCATTGTTTATCTTTTCAGCAGAAACTGTTCATTTTCTAACTCCAGAAGCCTGAATGCTCATTGCTATTGTTTGCATTGGGGGTTATCCTCAACCACATTCCCACTTATAAAACTGGAACTTCTGCTAAATTGCAGACTGTAACCAATACTTTGTTTTTAATTACTTTCAAAACTGTTCACTGTCTGACAGCACGGGTGCATTCCTCACTGTGTGATACATTTATTTACTCCACTGTGCTTTTGGAACTCACTGAATGTTTATAATTAGGTTGTGTAACCATGCGAACCTTCAGCTGGCGTTGGCTGGTTTTAAAGCAGTTTTGTTCTGTGTTTTGAAAGAAGGAAGTGCTACAACACACCATGAAAATTATGCAGCAGACTTTGTATTTCCAGAGGAAAAAAAAGAATCCCACTTAACAATTATAATTGTGCTATTTTAAATGCTGCTTAGGTGCAGAGCAAAGTGATGTTTCCCATTGCAATGCAAATGCCAGCAGTGACATTCAATCAGCTCCAAAGCCATTGCCAGAGGTTTTGTGCCCTGCTCCTACACCGGCTCTCACAGGTGGCACATCGAAGTAGGAAGTTCTGCTCCGAAACATAAGCTGCTGGAGCAGGCTCTTGGATACCGCAGGCTTTAGGGGTCTGCTTGTGCATCTACATGCAGTAGGAAAGTTCTGAGCTGCATGTGCAGCTCTAAGCACTTTGGCAATAGAATCAGCCTGGTTTGTGTTGGAAGGGACCTTAAAGCTCCTCCAGCTCCAACCCCTGCCATGGGCAGGGACCCCTTCCACT
>JBCJKH010031019.1:0-16165 GCA_039877255.1 Loriculus beryllinus | reverse complement strand
TGTGCAGTTCTGGTGTCCTCAACATAAAAAGGACATGGAACTGTTGGAACAAGTCCAGAGGAAGCCACGAGGATGATGAGGGGACTGGAGCACCTCCCATACAAAGACAGGCTGTGAGAGCTGGGACTGTTTAACCTGGAGAAGAGAAGGCTGCATGGAGACCTCATAGCAGCCTTCCAGTATCTGAAGGGGGCCTACAAGAATGCTGGGGATGGACTTTTCATTAGGGATTGTAGTGACAGGACAAGGGGAGATGGGTTAAAACTTAAACAGGGGAAGTTTAGATTGGATATGACGAGGAAGTTCTTTACTGTGAGGGTGGTGAGGCACTGGAATGGGTTGCCCAGGGAAGCTGTGAATACTCCATCCCTGGCAGTGTTCAAGGCTAGATTGGACAGAGCCTTGGTTGGCATGGTTTAGTGTGAGGTTTCCCTGCTCATGGCAGGGGGATTGGAACTCAATAAACTTAAGGTCCTTTCCAACCCTAACTATTCTGTGATTCTATGGTTTTGACTAGCGTAGCTTATAAAGGCGTGTTGGAAAAAAAACCCCAACCTGTTACCTACTCATTTATCAGACTGGCACATGTAGTATTTGTGTGTGTATGTTCACTTACCTCCCTGTTGCACTCACTGAGTTCCTTTTGTTCTTTAGGGTACTCAGAGCTTAAACCCACACAACGATTACTGCCAGCACTTTGTGGATACAGGACACAGACCCCAGAACTTCATCAGAGACGTTGGTATGTTGTAGTATCTGTTTGAATATAAACTGGTTCTATTCAATAGCACTTCTTTTTCTTCCTCTTTTTAATTCCTTACAGTTACTGGGAAATCGGTATAGATATATACTTCATAGTTTTCTCTCTCTGTAAAGATACATATCAATATATGTATTTATATGAATAATTTTATTTTCAATCATTTAGGACGTGATTATTACTGGGGCTGCTCTTACTCTTGCTTTACTTGAAGGGATTTAACCAGGAGGATTTTTTCAAAACTAAGCTCTTTTTAATTCCAGGAAGTAGATGAGTCTATTGAGCAGATCTTGGAACCTTTGGAATGAAACTTCTGACATTGAGCTCAGCTGCTTCCTAGACTGTATTGCCTCCAAGAATGCATGTAGCATGTAAAGTGTGGAAAATACTTACATTTAAGTCAGTAAGCAATATGGATAATATTTGCCAGCTAAATTATGTAGCTGCTGACAACTTGTCAGAAGGCTCAGCACACTACTGAATTTAGAGGATGTTGTTTTTTTAAGTTTATGTTTATCCTGCCATTACTGAACTTGTAATGGAGATCTTATTTTATTAGGCCTCAATTTAATCTCTCTAAAAGTAAGGTACGGTTATTTAGTTTTTTTAAGAAAGCAGGACACCTCTCTCTGCAGTTTTTGCAGCAGTTCTATGGATTTTATCAAGTTTAAGACTGTCGGGGCAAGCGTGTTGTTTATAGATGCCAGTCCAAACAGGTTTTGTTTGCTTATTGAAGCAGTCGGTTTTTATTCTTCTCTTTTTGTGAATGCTTCTGTGAAACACACCTGGGAGTTTAATAGAAAAATTGGGTGTATTGATTCAGTTACGTCTTTTATCTGAAAAGCCCCTGGGCTTCACAGTTGTGTACATGAAGTATTTATACTCTGTTCTTTGAAATAAGATGATTGCAAAGATAGAGCAGCCCGTCTTATCTACTCTGACTTCTCTGCCACAGAAGGAATAGGGAAGGGACAGGGCAGATTGTTATAAGAGTGTTAATATGGAAACGAACATGTCAGCAGCAGTTAGTCTAGACTCTTTATTAGACACGAGTTATGTCAAGTTGCATATTGGTTAGCACGCATTTTCTACATGACAATCAAACCTCTGCTTAGGTGCTTCCTTGTAATTGGATGTGACCCTACAAAAAGCTGTAGGGAAGGAGTTGTTTCAGAACACTCCGTTGTATCTTTCTGATGTTGCTGTTGGTAGCGTGGGAGAGACCTGTGGGTTTTGGTTTTTTGGTTAGTTTGTTGGTTGTTTTCATTTTGGTGGTTTGGTTTTGTTTGTTTGGTTTTTAACAACTGCCTTCATCTTGATTGAAAATTTGTTTACATCTTTTGCTTAGCTGGGGATAGTTGACTTTTTTGTTTCTGCTGGTCAGGAGTATTTGACTTGCACTGGAAATTAGGAGAACATAGTTTTTAAGTTACATATTATATAAGGAGAAGAATGAAAGTAGCTTTTGGGTGTTTTATGCACTTGAAATAAGAGATAGTGAGGTTGGATAATAACAGCTTGGCTTTTACCATTGTAATGCTGTTGTTACTTGCTGTTCTCCTTGATTATATTGGCTCCAGGATCTTCTGGTTCTTTTATTTCTTTCACTCTTAAGCGAAAGAGACCAGAAGTGAGTCTTTGTTTCATGGCCTAGTTAGAGTCTAGTCTGCTCAGTAGTGCCCCCCCAACCCAAGCTGTACTTGTAACACTGCTGCTTATTATGGGAAGAGGCTTTTTAGCAGGGCTTGTTGCGACAGAACAAGGGGTTATGGTTTTAAGCTGAAAGAGGAGAGATTTAGGCTGTATCTGAGGCAGAAATTCCTTTACAATAAGGGTGGTAAAATACTGGCCCAGGTTGCCCAGAGATGTCATGGATACACCATCCCTGAAGACATTGAAGGCCAGGCTGGATGTGGTTCTGGGCAACCTGATGTAGTTGAAGATGTCCCTGCTCATTGCGGGAGGGTTGGGCTAGATGACCTCTGAAGGCCCCTTCCAACCCAAGCTATTCTATGATTCTGGGAGTTCAGAAACTGTAATTGAAACTAAAATCAGGAGAGGAATGAAGCCTTTTGGGTTTGGGTGGTGGTGTGTCCTGTGTTCTTCCCTCCCACTCACCCCATGGAATAGTACCCCTTAAAGTGGTAAATTTGAATGAATGTGAAACTTTGTAAATAACTCTACTAGTTGAACTGATACTGATCGGAAGATGGGAATGGTACCTTTTTTGGTTTGTGCTGATTCTACTGCTAGCAATAACCAAAACATACTGTCTCTATGAAGGGGAAATGTAATATACTTAATCAGGTACAGGCTGCCTAGGGAATGGTGGAATTGCCATCCCTGGAAGTGTTAAAAAACCTTGTGGATGAGGCCCTGAGTGATATGGTTTAGTGGTGGTCTTGGCAGTGCTGGGTGGTGGTGTTTGGAATTGATGATCTTAAAGGTCTTTTCCAACCTGGTTGATTCTGTGAAAAGTTTGGTGGTTTGGGTTTTTTTCTTTTTTAAGAAAGCTTACTGAAGAAAACCTAATTAGGATTCTCCCTTTTGCATTCTGTACATATGAAAGATTTGAAAAGTAACATCATAAAGCGAAGTCTAGGAACCAAATAAATACGTGTGTTCAAATCTTTATGACTGATGCCAGAGTACCAAATCTCAGTGTAAAGGTTGCCAAAGGGAACCAGGCATACCCCCAGCTGCTGCCTTAGAAATAGTCTTCAAAGGTTAAAAAAGAGTATTTTGTAAATGAATGTTAATCAGATCTTAATATGAACTAATGGATGTAGGGGATAGCAAAATAACTTCCTCTCATCATTCTGGCACTTCGAGTTTAAATGAAAGATTGTTCCTTTCTGATAGAAGGGGTTGCGAACTCCTGATCACTGTAATGCTCTAGAGGAGGTTAGAGCACAGACGCTACATTCAGTAACAGCCATAATTAACTGGGTGAAAGCAGGAGTCGTTTATGAAGTACTAAATAAAAAGCTGCTTTGAAGGGTTTGGTTTGTTCTAACAAAAATTAAAGTGAGGCTAAGTATTAACATTGCGACCTATTCAGAATACTGGACAATGCTTAATTGATACAGATTTACTCTCATAAGTAGTTGTTAACTTCATGTTTTCTTCTTCTTAGGCTTAGCAGATAGGTTTGAAGAATACCCAAAACTTAGAGAGCTCATCAGATTGAAGGATGAGCTGATATCTAAATCTAACACTCCTCCCATGTAAGTGTTCTTGTGGAAAATGCCTTTCTTCTCCAGACCTGTTTGAAGTTAGCTGTCTGCTTTGCAAATCTCAGTCTTCTAGCATCTGCTCAGAATTTACATTTTCTATGTCTGTTTGTATATGCAAGTTAATCAATTGAAACTTCAGAAGAATAAAATGTTTGGTTTTGCTAGTTCAATCTAGATGTTTCATATGGTATATAAACTGGTTTATTTTTCCAGTTGTGATTATTCATAGTATCTAAAGCTTTGTTTTTTTAAGGTAGAGCTGTTAGTTGATTGGACAGGAGGCTTTAATTTGGAAGCTAAAAGAACACAGTATGATTGTGGATCTCATGATGTCACGCAGTTTACAGTAACAAGAAAAGCTTTAAAAAACCTGGCCTCTTGATATAACATTAGTTGTTCTTCTAACAACTCTTTTTTTTGTATAATATTCAGCCATTATCTTAGTATCCATTAATCAGATTTTACTTTGTAGTTTAAGATGAGAAAAGTTTAGACTGGCTGGAAGTGATTTGTCATATTCTCTTTGCATTACCTCTTGAGTTTTTGCTGAATGGTAGGCACAGTATAAGCTTGCTGCGTATTACTCCCAGGAATTTGAACCTGTCTGAATGTTGAACCTAATGTGTTTGTTATACTGTGGTCCTAATCTGTACAGAGTAAAATAGCATCACTTCATGATAGTCACACAAAAACCTCTGAAATAGTTGTTTGAACAACTGAGACACAAAGCGCAAAACTCAGCGTGCCATTTTGAAGTTAGATATGTTTTGTCGGTTTTAGTCTTAAAGCACAAAAGTAGTAACCAGATGCTTCCTTCTGATAATAGCAAATATGCTTACAGAATAATAATCTCTTCCATTCAGTTTGTTTGGAAGGGGGAGGTGGTGCTCTGCTAATCACCTTTCTTAAGATTAAAGGTATTGCAGGGAGGGCAGTGTAATTTTTTTCCATAGTGGTGCAGCAGCGAGTGGTGGGCAGGTGTGGAGGCCAGTCATAAGGGTACATTTGAGAGTGTATATGATAAAATCAGTGTATATGGGGACTAGGCTTTTGTTATAGGGACAGAGAAATACATTTCTACTATGTGAAAAGTAACCACATTTCCAGTGTTCAGAATCTTATGAACATAACATATAGTAAATGTCAGTTCTAAAAATAGGCCACCTTGAAGCAAACCAAAAGTCTGTTAGCCAGGCAGTGAGAGTTTGAATCTAAAATGTTGATGCTATCTGCTATAAAGTCCATAGATGTACACAAGGGTCAGTGATTCTGTACATATTGTACCATCTGTGCAGGCATCTGTTTCCTGGTTGCTAAATTAAAATCCTAAAAGCTGTTTATTTAGAGAAAGCCTACTTCTTAAAAACTAATGCGACAGCATCCAGCCTAGGTTAAGTGAGAATGTCATGCATCTCTGCTGGACTTGGTGCATATGAGTTACATAGACTACACAGGAGACCCTGCTGTTTAGCTGGATACATGGAGGTGCTTTGTGGAGCACCAGTGTTACAGCTTGTCCAAGCAGTTGATCATCTTTTGTTTGACCAGGTACTTGCAGGCAGATTTGGAAGCTTTTGATATTAGGGAACTGAAGTCCAAATTTGATGTGATTCTCCTGGAACCACCACTGGAAGAATACTACCGAGAGACTGGAATTACTGCTAATGAAAAATGCTGGACCTGGGATGATGTAAGTATTTTTCTTGCTGTGAAGATTTCCTACATGTATTTAAGCAAAAAAATTTAGGTTTTTTTTTTGTTTGTTTAAGGAAAAATACGTTATTTTGTTCTGTTTTTGAAGAAAAGTCTAGATTCTTATAAAAAATAAGTTTTATATGGTATGCATGCCTACACTATTTGTGCTCAAAAGACAGGGGTTTTGTTTTTTGAATTAAATCTACCTTTTTACTCTCCCTGAGCCTGGTTGAAAACTAAAATCTAATAATAGTGGGGTTTTCTCCTAATGTGTGAGTTTTCTGTTTGATTTTTGCTGTTGAAATTCAGAGTATCCATTGTAAATATTCCCTTGTTGCTTGAAATTCTCAAAAAGGTTTTTTAAGGGATGCTTTTTAATATGCTGGTCTTCTAGGGAAAAGAGATGGGTATGCTCCAGTGACATACCTCCTTTCTCCAGAGTACTGGTTGGATAGGAAATTTTTACAGTCAAGCCAATTGTAATCCTGAGAAGCCTAACAAAATAGATAAACCCTGTTTCTGGATATTTTTTCCTTGTATTTATGTATTCCCTTACTGTTTAGTCATGTCAAAAGATTAGGATTTTTTTATTTTCTTTTTTTTAAGTCATGTTAATTTCTGGCCCCATTTTGGGAACAAGGAGAAATCGTAATGTGTGAGATGTGATCTTTTCTGAGATCACTGTTGCTGCTCTTGTTTAATTGTGTAAACATTTAGAGAATTGAGTTAGAGAAAAGATTTTCCTTCTGTAGTAGTGTGTGTAGATGCCTGTAAAGAAGTAAACATTATATAGATGTATTAATAATATAACTGCATTCCATAGCTTTGCTCTTTCAATGAAGTGAGCCCTGGAAAAGCAAGGTGAAGGCTGGAGGCTATGAAGTGTTGGATGTCATCAAGCGTAACAATTTGATGACATAAAGCCTACTGCCAAGTTGCCCTGTCCTTCAAGATTGAACTGGAGAGTTCCCTCACTTGAACATTGAATAAAGAACTTGTAATGTGAAAAATAGTGATAAATTTGCTCTGCTCTATATATCTACACTTTACTCACCGGGGGGGTGGGTGGGAAGGAAACTCAAAAAGGAGAAAACCAACCAAAAACCCAACCAACAAACAACCCCATCCTCACAGCAGTACAGACAATCTAGAGTGGAGAGGAACAGCAGGTTAAAGGTTTTTAAAATGTTTGTTTAACTGTGTCAGAAATTCTTAGGTTCAGGCATGAATGGGAATATGCAACTAATAAGTACATGTTATTTAGAGACTCTGCTTGAAAGGTATGCAGGACTATGTCTGCATTAGCAGCACATTTGTCATAATACAAGTGAATCAGTAGATGGAGGCAGTTGTTACTCAGGTTTTCTTTCTTGTGTTCCGTGCAGTTCAAGGGAGAGTGATGGTGTTGCTTTAAACTAGGTTTAGTTTGTCCTTAGGCTGAAACCCACACATGTGTAACTTCAGAAGTGAATCAGTCAAACTGAAGAATCATGGAAACAAAATTCAATCTACCTTTTAAGTAATGAATTCGGAAACAAAGGCATTCATGCCTTTGACAAGAAGCTAGGTAACTTTACCTGTACAGTCAAGGAATAAGTAGCTTCTGTATTAGCCATTCTATTACATCAGGTAAAACACGTGCCTGCGCAGCATTTCCCCAGGGGAAAAACGTTCTGCCCTAAAAGGAAAACTGGAAGTGTTGGGGGCGGGAGGCATCCTCTTAGCTGGAAGTTACACCCTCTTAGAATGGCTTCTACTGCATTATTTTTCTTCACAATGGCACAAAATGAAGCTTGAGTTGATGTTACAGCAAGTTACAGATGCATCTGCTCATAATGAGTAACAGATGCTTTAAATCTGAAGCTATTTCATCCTGAATGTTACTCATTTGTCATTGTTGACCACTGTCATGACAAATTCCTGCTTCTTTTTTCCTGAAAGGGAAAATGGAAAGAATGTCTTCCTATATAATAATAGGAATTGTGGTGAGATTTCTTAATAATGTGTCTTCCCCAGCTTCATATAAGTAAACCCAGGGCTGAAAAGAAGCAGAGCATTATTGCTATGTTACTAAATCTTTATGCTACCAATGCAATGATAGAATGAAGCAGAGGTTTGGGTGGAGGGGAATCACGTGGTGGGTTGTATTGCTCTTTTAAGTCTGGAATTTTCTATGCAGATATAATTTCTGTTTAAAAATAATTAATTCAGCTGGTCATCAGCTATGTTGGAAACATGCACTAGGGTACTGATAAACTAACTTTTACAATATACTTTCTGGAAAACAGTTTTAAGAGGATGGCTGTGAGTGGTATACAGCTAAAATTTTTAATAAAAGTGCTTCCTGGTGGTTTCTGCTGTAATGCTTCAACACATATTTAATATTCTTCCTGGTATAATAGGAAATTTATATTTCATTCATAAACACTTCTGTTACTGTTCTTATTAGATAATGAAATTGGAAATCGAAGAAATCGCAGCCCCAAGGTCATTTGTGTTTCTGTGGTGCGGTTCAGGCGAGGGTCTGGATCTTGGTCGAGTGGTAAGATGATGTTTAATTCAATTAATCAGGGACAGGCTTAGGAGTTTATTTTTATCCTTTTTCTATATAGAAATCTCAACTGTAGCTGCTAAGAGATGTTTTGTCACTGTGTTAGAGGATACAGGATTTTAACTGTATTAGATATATTTAAGTATATCTGGCATTAACTTTTTAGATACTGTTACGTTCCAGATAAATTAGTGTGACCATGTGAGGAAGTATAACTCTATACAGTCTAGAAAGCTGTACTGCTGTCTTGTTCTGATGCATGCATGTTGCCATGTTGAGTGCGTTTACAATACTGTTTTTTTTCTTAACAGAGCCCTTAACAGTTTTCTGTTAGAAAAACTCATGCTAGTGGAAAGAAGCTACTGTTTCATAAAGTGAGATAAGATTCTGTGCCTAGCATTGGTTGTTTTCAGATTGAGTTTATTCTTCATGAGTTTCATGAAGTTTTACTTCTTTGTAAGATCTTGGAATTTTGGGGTAATCTTTCCATATGCCAGTGTAGCACTGCTTGTGCTGGGGATGGTGGAGTAAGAATTTCCAGTTGGCTCTTGCTTTGCTGAAACGTTCTTTGCTTAGTTTGAGCAGTGCTTTCTATTAAAACAATACAGCATTTGTATAAGGACAACAGGCAGTTACTAATCTTATTGCTTTATCTGCTTTTCATTGTGAGGTTGGTTATAGTAGCTGTTTCAGATATATTGATTTTGGTCTTAGACATATCTGTAGTAGCTGGAGAGTTCTTTAACACAGCAGTAGCCAAATGACTAAATGAGTTTGAATCCTTAATGCCCAATTTCCTCCCTTTCAAAGACTACACTTACAGGAGTTAAAGATTAAAAAGTCATGTAAGTTGGTTTTGGTGGTAGGTTTGGTTTTTGGTTTTGTTAGGCTTCGGGGGGCAAGAGGGTGGGTTTGATTTGGTTTGGTGGGGTTTTTTCCCCAATATAAACCCCACAAAAAATAGTAGCAAAAGCTTTTGGTTATTTATCTTCCCATTTATAGAATTTTACATTGAGATGAAAAATCATCAGAATGCAGGAGTTGGTGGAGACAGGACCAAAGCAGCTGATCACTATGTTGCTTAGACTGATTTTGATTAAGTTTTAGTGTCACTGGGTAAAAATGCATGCAGAGTTCTGTAAGGCAATCCGTGCAGTGGTTAGATATTTAAGAAAATGGGCTGGGGGGAGGAGGGAAGCAACACATGGACAAGTCTATGCACATAAGCCATTTTATTTTATTTTGTTTTATTTTGTGGGGGGAGCAGCTTGACAAACCATGGTACAGTCCTGCCAGTAAACTGTTTCATTTATCTGTGACAACTTGCTCTTCCAGCTATGCTTCAAGGAAAATACAGTACCTATATGAGTGTTCAGTTGAGGTTATTTGGTGTAGTGTGAACTGTTTATCTGTCTGTAATATTTAGTGTCTACGCAAATGGGGCTACAGGAGATGTGAGGACATATGCTGGATTAAAACGAATAAGAACAATCCTGGAAAGACCAAGACTCTCGACCCTAAGGCTGTTTTCCAAAGAACCAAGGTGAAGGTTTGGCTCATTTTCTCCTCTGTCCCCATCCTGTGCCTTTATGTTGGTAAAATGCCCAGTGCTCCACAGCAGCTGGTTGCATGCTTTCAGGAAAGCATACATGAGGACTTCAGAGTTCTCTTCTGTAATGTACATTATATGGAAATAAACGTATTCATAGGATGATGATGAAATTCTGTCCCCATTTGACTTTAGTCAGTGTGGAGTGTAGAGGCTTAATCTACATTTAACAGTGCTTGGTAGATTTCTGTTACAGTCCACTAAGTATGGTACTTATTTGAGCCTTGTTGAAATGCAGGTAGCTGAGGAGGAGTCATAGATTGATGGAGGAAGAATGAAATCCCGACAGGGAAGATGGAAACTGAATCGAAAATGTTACTGTATGTTACAGTGTGTTTGATTTCTAGGTCATTTTGGCTATGTGTGAATGGTAAATTAGCAGTTAGTCTGTCAGCAGTACCTTTTGCGTAAAATACAAGCTCCTTTCCAGATTAGACAAAACTTGCTGGAGCAGGAACACCTTTTGAATGGAACTAAAATTAGCAGTAGAATTTTACTAAATTTAACATCAAAAGAAGTCTTTAAAACTGTAGGTTGTAAATGGATGTTTTCATAAAAATAACTCTGGAAGACTGACTAGTTTTCCTAAATACATGGTTACAAGTATGTGCCCAGAGCTTAAACCACATATAGGACTGGTAGGGACCATAGCTCAGTCACATTGCCTGGCTTCCTAGAGATGACAGAATTGGTCAGCTTGCTTTAATTAACATTTAACAGTTTCTTAGGGGACTTTTATGAGGACATGTATTGAAGAAGGTGCAGAGAAGAGGAAAAGTGTTCTGATTTAAGAGACTCAACTGTTATGTTATTAAGAAACTTAGAAAAACGTAGGTAGGATTAATAAAGAATTGGGTATATGTGGGTGTAACTATGGCAGTTGTACTGAATACAGAGGGTTGGCTGATGAGTTAATAATGAAAAGTGTCATTTAACCTCAGGACTCATTCTACATTCACTGATCATGAGTATTGAACATCATCAAGTCTGTCTCAGATTTGCCATTTTTTAGGAGTATGAACTTCCCTTTTAGATACCTGAAATCTTCCTTAGACTTGCATTTACATTAATCTGAAGTTTATTTGAAAGTGTGTTTTATTATTTATACTATATTTTTACTTACAAATATTGTATGGTTATTGTGTATAGTATTGCAAGTATGTGTAGCTCACTCCTAAGGGAGAGATTAAAACTAACACAGGAGTATTGGGGAGACTTTATGTCTTTGTTTAACTGAGAAGAATAGTTTCTGGTATTAGAGAATTTCTCTGTTTATTGAGCAAGGGTCGGGCTGAGGTCACTATTTATAATAACAAACGTTGAAAATCAAGCTAGCTTATTCTGACTAAATATTCTGTTGTGCAAGATGTATTTACCAATGATCACAACAGCAAATGCTATCCTGATATGTTTAGTTTAGGCATCTCTAGGTGGATGCTTTATGCTGTGCCACCTGTTACAGAATCTAAGGTATTGATGAATGACATTCCATGTGTTACGAAAGAAAATGTTTTGGCTAGTTTTTCCAAAGGCTGGATTCACGAGGCTTTGCTGGATGGGTATTTTGCTGAGCAGTATTCTGCCTTTTTATTTAGTTAAATTTAAGGTTCAGAAACCCTGTTGCTTGGGTGCATTTGACCAACATCATGGATTTGATAAGGCACCTTCGTATAGCCTTTCATATTTATTTGCTGTTAAAAGCCTTCCTAAAAATCTGGAAATGATTACATAGTCTTGTCTGAAGCCTTTTTTAGAGCCATCTGGTGGCACTTGGTGAATCAGTGTTTTTTATGATACTGGGGAAGATGCCTCATCTGAGTTTAATAATCCCAGAGACAGACCTCTGAAATAAATATGTAGAACCCTTTTTCCATCCTGTACCAATTATGTTGATTCCTCATTCATAGATGCTACACACTAGTCACTCAAGTTGATCTACAGTGTTTTAGAGGAAAAAAATGCTTATCACAGCTAAAGAACATGTTAATGCCGATGGAGTGAGTACATTGACAGTTTGATAGTGGTTTTAGTTTTTTGATACAGTGATATCTTCTAGAAAGGAATCTGAGGGTGAAAGCTACTTCTATTAGTGGAGTTACAATATGAAAAAGTACATCTTATTTTCCCTGACTGGCTGGTTTGTGATTGAGAACTTTGAAAATTACTTACATGAATAAAGTTAGGATCAGAATGCTGATACAAGTATTAATCATAATTATTAACTATTCCCTTACTCTTGCCATCACCTTGTAATCTTTCTCCTTTATCAGCCTTTCCAAAGTTAAGGCTGTAATTGGAGAAGTCCAGATATCTTTTAGCCAGATAACTAGTCTCTGCTTTTTTCTTAAAAAAGGCTGTTTTGGTAGCTCCAGCTTATTCTGTTCTTCTAATTTATGCTTCAGACTTTTCTTTCTAGGCAGAGTAGATTCTACTCTTACACAATTTGCTTTTTACTCCGTTGTGCTAAAACCACAGGCGTGTGTTCTGCAGCAGTATTTGCAGCACGTGACAGGTCCCATTATGTGTTCTGTGT
The DNA here is from genome assembly GCA_039877255.1 of Loriculus beryllinus. Classification (NCBI taxonomy): domain Eukaryota; kingdom Metazoa; phylum Chordata; class Aves; order Psittaciformes; family Psittacidae; genus Loriculus; species Loriculus beryllinus. The sequence goes on along the minus strand of JBCJKH010031019.1, from coordinate 3,781 downwards.
GCGCAGGAGCACTGCCTCATGGGCATTAAGGGAACCGTGCGTCGCAGTACAGACGGTGACTTCATCCATGCTAATGTTGATATTGACCTCATCATCACAGAAGAGCCTGAAATTGGCAATATAGAAAAACCAGTAGAGATTTTTCACATCATTGAGCATTTCTGCCTTGGACGACGACGCCTTCATCTTTTTGGAAGGGACAGTACGATTCGGCCAGGTAACTGTTATGGTTTTTTTTTGTCAAATGCGTAAATCCTAATTGACTTTAATAATCCTCTTCCATCATCTGAAACTACTCGACGGGTTCTGATGGAAGCTGAGACAAGACCTAGTCACAAACACAGTTTTAACACTGCTTACTGTTAAGTTTTGGTTTATGAATACTCATTTTTGGAAGTAAATACTTGCTCACGCACTAAGATCTTTACTCTTTTCTTTGTTCCACATTATCTCTAGCTGAAGATAAATGCTAAATTAATATTTTTTCTACTGGAATAGGGAAATGCACAATTTCTGTATTTTAAGTTCAAATTCTCAATAATTCCTTTCTACTAAACTTTTATTTTTCGACTTAATAGTGAAGTGAACTTCACACTAACTCTAGAAATTAACATGTCTTTATCATGTGCAAGACAGAGTGGCAGAAATCTCTGCTTGTAAAATTCCTTTCAGGATCCTAAAGAGGTTTCCAGACCTATATCCTAGGTGAGACAATAGATCTCAAGGGAATACAGTTTTGGTTTATGTGAAGATCTGTCAGTCACAAAACTGGAAAGTGTATGGCAAGTATCAATTCTACCAATTTTTTCAGAACAAAGTTTTTTGTTCACCAGTATTTTTTGCTAGTTCATGTGTTTAACTCATCAGCAAGTATAACACAATTCATCTGAGATTTCTTTTTTCCCCGTGTGCCATCTGTTTACACTTCTGAGGGGTGCAATTTCTTTCTCTAAACTGGTTTTTAAATCCCCGTGAGCTTAGTGCTGGTCCTGTTGCCAGTGTCTGAAGACCCAGTGTGTTACACTGGGTGCTGCATCTGGCCTGATAAAAGATGCATAGAAATAGATGGATCAGATTGAAGGTAACTGTATTTTATTTGTTGACTGATGATGTCAGTCTTAGTTCTGTTGGCTATTGTGTGTGTATGTGGAGGGGGGTCTGTTTTGCTTCATAGAAAGACACTGTTCAGGTGTTACTGCAGTCCTGTTTGTGAATTCTTATATGTTAATTTCTTATGGGGTCGTGTTAGTCCAATTCAACTTTTGTGTTTTCTAAATTTGGTAGTTACCCTGGAATTGCATTGCACACTTTAAATCCTATATTAATTGCAGATCCTCTGCTACTTTAGCTTATAATCTGAAGAAATAGAAAAGTTCTTGCTGTAAATTTCTGCCTGCCTTGATTCATCTGGTGAAACTGAAGTGCCCACTGAGTGTGTACTAACAGGTTAATTTAACTCTTTAAGCTCTGTTTCCATACTGTGGGCTTCAGCAGAATTGTTTCTGGGTTTTCAGAAATGTGCTTCCAGCATGCTGTGCTCTTGGCTGCACTGTCACAAGTGCTTTCTGGAGGCAGAATTACCTAATTCAAGTTTAAATGCCTTTTTTTATAGGGGAGGAGGAGGACATTATTTTTAAACTGGATTCATTTCCTGATCTGGTTTAGTGTGGTCCTAGAAGGGCTGGAAACCGTTGTGGTAGTATAAGAGGAAAGAACAAGTAGGAAGGATTCTTGTGAAACCTCAACATGAATGTTCCCATAGCCATGTGTAAGAAAAAAAAACATGCCCCCCTCCCCCCAAAAAAAAAAACCACAACAAAACAAGCCAAACCCAAACCAAACAACAAAAACCAACCAAATGAAAAGAAAACCCACACCAGAAAATGCAAATAAATGAAGCCTTTAGAAATAATCAAACTGAAACAATCACTTCCCAACAACCCTGGCTTTCTTAGAGGTCACCTTTTCAATTCTGTTCAACACTGGTGCCGTGCAGGTAAGTGTTTGTCCCTATCACTTGAGAGTTCATTGACTAGGAAAAAGTCGAGAATGGCCTTGAAGCCTGAATTTTGTTGTTGCTTTTGTTGACTGTGGTTTTGTTCCCTAGGTTGGCTGACTGTAGGACCCACCCTCACAAACAGCAATTTCAACGCAGAAACGTATTCTTCGTACTTCACGGCTCCAAATTCCCACCTGACTGGCTGCACTGAAGAGATCGAGAGACTTCGTCCCAAGTCACCGCCACCCAAGTCCAAGTCTGACCGGGGAGGTGGTGCTCCAAGGGGAGGAGGAAGAGGAGGGACTTCAGCAGGACGAGGAGAAAGGGGCAGAGAGAGGAACAGAACTAACTTCCGGGGTGAGAGGGGTGGCTTCAGAGGGGGACGGGGGGGTACCCACAGAGGAGGCTTTCCTGCCCGCTGATCACTGTTAAGTAATTGCTTCTTCCCCCAAGTCCTGTGCCTCATCTCTGAACCTTTTTCTTGGTCATGTTTTTTGCTAAAGTGAATTATTCTGGCGACTCAAGCTAGGTGACTTTTAGAATTGGTTTTGGTGCAAGCAGTTACGGTTAATCTGCCTTCCGATGACCGGCCTGGTCCATCACCTCACCTACCTCCTGCATCCTGTAGCAAGAGTGCTACACTCGGCCTCCTGGCAGCTTCCAGTGTCAGAGCAAAGCACACCATCTCTTCAAATCCCAGCTAGGACTGCGGCGAAGATATTTGCTTTTCCCTTCTGAAATGTGCAAAGTGTAGGCTTTTTTAGCTGTTGTTTTCTCCAAAAGATGGATTCCTTTTCCTTCTCTGAGAGTTCAGGTTTGGACTGACTTGGATTAATATGGTGGAGTGGGCATGAAATGCAGTTCTGAATTGCATGGCCATACCAGACTTGCTCTCTTACTCATGGAAGAAAAAGTGCTGTGTCTACATTGACACTTGTTTTAACTTCTTTGAAACCAAGGAGCAAATGAAATAAATAGAATTCTATTTTTTCTTGCTTGGTTTAAATTTCCCAGATTATTGCTGGGAATAGGGAACATGTTTATTTTTCATTTGTGGTGTATATGCACTCACTTTTCACATCTGTCATGGGGAGAGTGGTAATTCTATGCAGGCGTGTGTTGTGCTTCATGAAAAACAGGAAGCTGTGCATTTATGTGTAGTGCAGAACTACACATAGGTCTGGGTTGCTGCTCAAGTAGGGATCTTCACCAAGCATCTATTCATTGTAGCCAAGCAATTGCAATGCAAGTAGTAGAAAGACCTGGCGAGAGGTCATATTGGAAATGTGAGGCTGTGCTGAGGCAAGCACTTCTGAAGACAAATTTCCTGGGTAAGGAGGGCACAGTAATCCAACTGAATATTGTATTTTGCCTGTGGACTCTCCATGCACTGGACTGTTGGTGATCAGCTCCAGAGTAGAGTGCGAAGAGAAAGCGATTCACTTGGTTATATACAATGAACTTGTCAGTACTTCACAGACTGAACAAACCTGGCTGCTGAAGTTTCAAAGGTTTAGGTGTGGATGTTTGAAAACTGTCTTTTAAGTCTCAGTGATGTTTCTCTGTTGAAGCCTAGCTTTTAAGTAACTGTCCTGTAAAGCAGTGGATTATTAAACTTGTTTATCAAAACTAATGTTGAAATACTTTTCCTAGTGTTTTGTGGGTTTGCTCTCCTTGAGGTTTTGGAATTGCTGAGTTTTGCTGTAGTTTCCTCCCTGCTATCCTCTATTGCTGAAGTGAAACAGTACAGTGAAACTCATCTGATGCTTACATTTTGTGTTT
>JBCJKH010031017.1:8988-20306 GCA_039877255.1 Loriculus beryllinus | reverse complement strand
ATGAAATGAGATAGGGACTGGCCTCCACCAATACTGTGAAAATAAAAAAGCAAGCTTTTTTTTTTTTACTATTTCCCTTGGATTTTGGCCTAAATAACATAATATCTCTCAGGCATTGTATAAATATGGTGGACCAGTAATAATCTCTTTAGTCAAAGACTACCAATCTGAAAGCACTGATATACAGATGGCATTTATTTACTGAGTTAGCTATTAATGTGAGTTTCCAGATGGTGATTTATCAGGACTTTTCTTAAGAGCACTGGTAGATATGGCATAAATTTGTCTGTTTCAATTGTTCAGATTTCTTGGAAGACCTTGTTCTTTACAAAAGTTAAAACTCACTGGTTTAGAGTATTGAGTGTGTTTTACATACATAGAAAAAATTTTACCTTTTAACAGAGGCTATAATCATAGAATTATAGACTCATAGAATAGTTAGGGTTGGAAAGGACCTTAAGATCATCTAGTTCCAACCCCCGTGCCATAAGCAGGGACACCTCATACTAAACCAGGTCACTCATGGCTCTGTCCAACCCAGCCTTGAACACTGCCAAGGATAGAGCATTCACAGCTTCCCTGGGCAACCCATTCCAGTGTCTCACCACCCTTACAGTAAAGAACTTCTTCCTTATATCCAACCTAAACTTACCCTATTTAAGTTTTTACCCATTACCCCTTGTCCTTTCACTAGAGTCCCTAATGAATAGTTCATCCCCAGCATCCTCACAGGCCCCCTTCAGATACTGGAAGGCTGCTATGAGGTCTCCACGCAGCCTTCTCTTCTCCAGGCTCGTGGCCTCCACTGGACTTGTTCCAACAGTTCCATGTCCTTTTTATGTTGAGGACACCAGAACTGCACACAATACTCCAGGTGAGGTCTCACGAGAGCAGTTATTTTCTTTTAGGCAAATAAAAATAAAAAGACATTTTATTATGGGTTATTGTGATCTCAAGCAAACTCACTTTTCAGTACTGCTCACAAAGGAAACATGATGAAAACTGACTTGTTATCAAATGACAGCTCTGATTTGCGTTACCAAGTATGGGCATTTTCACTCAAGTTCTTACACAGTGTATTAAACTCGAAATAGATTCACATATATAATAGTTGATTTTTAGGATGCCTTAAGTACCAAAAAGCAGAAAGTATACAAATACGTCCAAACCATGGCAATAATCTCACTGGGACCATGTCTCAGACTGCAAAAACCAGAGATAGTGTTGTGTTGACGCAGACCACAGATTTTAGCCAGCAAAAGTATAGTGAAAAGTGAAATGTTTTCCCAAAAATCAGTCAAAACAACTGTGACAAAGCTGTGAAGAGAACCTAGGCTCTTGCTGAGCTCTTCCTTTGCTCTGCCAGAGGCCACATACGCAAACAGAATATTTGTGCTTGCAGTAAAAATAAAAAAAGGTATGGCATGGATTAGATCAATCACTTATTATTTAGGGGTCTTATTCCCCTCTCACTCATGCCAAACAGATAAAAGAGTGAATGGAGTCACAACACTGAGAAACATAAGCAAACAATAAAACAACACCTACAGATTAAAGCCTCCACCAGGGTAAACCTGGATACAAGAGCCCCATTTTCCAGGTGAAATCTTTGCCACAAGACGCAGACAATAACAGCCTACTCATGCAGTCCACTGCCCAACACCATCTGTCATAACTGAAGTCTCTGACTTCTCCTGCACCATGTAAAGACTCACCTGTCTTGTAATGAAGGGGTGAAGGGGACAAAAGGAAAAAGACTCACCGAATTTGGGGAAATGCTTCCTGGTTGCAGACCCATGCATGCCAACGTTTTAGCAAGCTCTGCTGAGTTCACCCCACAGTTCGGTGCAACGTTTGCTTGGCATCGGATGTGGACGTTCATTTTACAGACTGGCAAGGGTGATGGTGGGGATAGAAAGTAAAAGCAAAGGAATGATTAAAATAACTTGGAGGGATTTATTGCTGAGAAATAATTTATCTTCAGGAAATATACCCATATGGATGCACTCTGGGTCTTTAAATTAAAAGGATTTTGCCACTGATCTCAGCAGAAACAAAATCAGGACTCTCAAGAGGATAAACTTCTGAAAGTCAGGATTGTACCCCAAACACTCCAAAGGCAGGATACCACGTGTGAAGCTATTCGCAAGCACATGTTTGTCAGGTATATAAATACCATTGTACCTACGCCTGCAGATAAAATTAGTATTTATATCCACAGAATTCACAACGAACTTTCCCTGCATTTGCAGGTACCTAACTTTATAGACATGCTGTTAAGTAGGAAACTAAAAATCTTTCTGGCTCTCACTCATGGATACACACACACCCTCTTGTGGGAGATGGAGGTAAACGTAGACTGTTGGGATTGTGAAGTCTGAAGCAAAAACGTAACACCAGGACCCATTTTGTCATCAATTAACAGTGTGACAGACAGGGTAGTCAAGCTAAAGCAACGACCATTCTTCTCAAATGCATTGTTGTTGCCCTGTTTCATTAGCTGAGGAAAAACGTTCAGGTAAAGGGAAAAATGAATGCAGAAAGCAGTTCTACCCATGAATAATTTCAACGATGCAAGTCAAACAAAGCTGTGCTGACAGTGCAAAGTAGAGTCCTTCTGGAAGCCAGAGATCAATGTTTTTTAACTCTTGCAAAGATGAATATTTATTTCTCAGCTTTCTCTTGCGGCTTACAGAAATCAAGCCCACACAGTGTATCAAGAGTCTAAAAATATATGTATTTTCTGCAAAAGGCTACAATAAGAAGCTGCTCACTTTTACACTGTAGGCCCTGTCGCATGATTCCCCACAGCAAGGAACCACAGTGGTCACAGAAAGTTGGGACTTTGTAGTTGTGAACTCTGAACTTGTGAGGAATGTTGATTCCAAACCTCTGTTCGGTCACCTGAGACACCAAAAGAAAAGCACAGATTTAAAATCTAAATATATACATCTATATGAGCTGGTTCATTTACACACAAGCATTCAAGTGCAAAACTATGACAAAATAATGACATCTCAGAAAACTTCCCAGTACATCATCCCGCTGAGGTTTACTGCAAGTGAACATTTGAGTGACCAACCTCACCTGCTGCTACCCTCTCTGGTTTCTCTGCTGGGCAAGCTGGGCTACCTGACAGAGCAGATTTTGAAGAGGGGTACCTAGGCAATTTTAAATTCTTAAAACTGAGTTAGAATTACAAGTGTGGAACAGCTCATCACAAACCTATCATGCTGAAGTGCCACATACGAATTAAAGCTACAGCATTTTGTAACTAACCAGCTTTCAAATTATTAACTTGTATATTATGTACAAACATGTAACTTCAGGTCAAGCTGTTGATTTTATTAAATTTAACACAGAATAGTTTTCCCAGCTCCTAAAATCCTCATTCCTCTTCTCATCCTCCTTTAATTAACAGTCTTTTAGCCCACATTTCACTCTATTACTTGCTCTTATCTCCTTTTTAACCTTGTTCTTTTCCAATTATGAATCACTCAAATCTCAAAGACACCTTAGAAAACGTTGCACTGCTGAAGAAACCAACACCCACTTAAGCCTCTTTGTTATTTTGAACTTTGTTTCTGAACATGCAGAGCCTGGAAGACTGAGGGAAAACCTACAACTTCATTAAGTCAAGGATGCAACTGAAACTATGAGCTTGAAGTAAGCAGTGCTGTTTACCTTTGTCTTCTTTTAAAATAGCTTAAATGTGTTATAAACCCTTCATAATCCTAAGAAACGGGTATGGAACCTCACTATTTAACTTGAAGTTTTAGCTTTAGGCATTTTAACTTATTTCCATCGGGCTTGGCAAGGGGTCGTTTTAAGAAGCCTAGCTCTGCACTTTGGAGGCAAGAAATAACAAACAAAAGCAATTACGCATCTGCACTGGAAAAGAGGTTTCTGCATGACACACACAATTAAAAATATTACAATTGAATTTTCATCAAACAGTTATTAAACAATTTCCAGTTACAGAAATGAGACACACAATACAGAGGGCAGTTTTAGGTAAGAATGGCACTCCTGTCAAATACAGACAAAACTAGCAAGAACACAAGCCTTCAGAAACACAAGTTATACAAGGACTCTTTATTAAAATATACATAATTTCCTAGAGTAAAGGTGTGGAACAATGACTAAATGGGCACTTTGAGTTACCAGAAGAGGAAAAAAAAGACACATAACAAAGACCAGTGGCTGAATTTTAAAGCAGAGGAATCCACATTAAGAACTGGGCATCAAATTTTGATGCAACACAGTTAATCATGCAAGAGAATTACCAAGGAAAACAGTGGATTTGCTGTTTCTTGACGTCTTCCAGTGAAGACACCCTGCCTTCCTAAACTAGCTACTAGTCCAACCACTTATTAGCATTGACAGCAGAACAACCAGATGATATTGCTTTGCCTTTATGCATGCACCTATCACTCTCACTCTTAAATGCACGAATAAAGACAACACAGAATAAATTCTGTTATAGGACAACCCCCAGCAACCCAGACAACCCTGAAGCATCATAAATTATCATAACCCATAATAACCAACATGACTTTACCTTGAGATCGGTCTTGTTAGTATTGTTTTGGCACGTGCAAGCTGTAACAATTAGATGATGGCAGCGCTTGTGTACAACACAGGTGCATACTAGGAAATAAAAGAGGCATGCTGAAAAGAGCTCTTGAAAGACTCTAAACACATCAGCCCACCAGCTGGGTTCTTTAAGGCTCAGCTGTATCATCAGGATACAGTAAAGATGTGAAAAATAATCAGGGGCTTGGAATTTCCAACAGATCTGGAGATGCATCTCCAACCCATCACAACAGAACATTCAGACAGCCTAGAAAACAGCTGTCTATATAAAATATGGGTGATGCACACATAATAACACTATTATTTCTCAAATGAACTAAAAAACTGTTGTTGAAATAATTATCCAGGGGAGAGTATTTCACACAACATACAAAAGCAACATTAAAGAACACAGATCTGAGATACTCAAAGTCACCCCTACATCTCAGTGGCATTAGTGCTTCTTACACTGGATCTCCAAGTCAGTCCCAACCAGGCTAGTTTGTTACTGAGGCTCAGCGCAATGCTTCTGTCTGGGAAGCTGGATAACTGCAGCAGAATGGTGCTGTGCCTAGGCTAATTAGCTAGTCCTCATCAAAAGGGCTAATCAGCCTGAAAACAGAATTGGGCTCTCTCCAGGTATGAAGTGGCTTGGCTGGAATGAACTTCCACAGCCCAGTGTGCACTGCAGACACCACTAAGGTCCAGAGATGTCTATGTAAGGAGATTTTTGTAATGGAAACTGCAAGCTGCAGATATGTTGCAGAGACCCATGCTATTCTGTTTGTTGCTGACTTAAGCTTGTATTTATGAAGGGTTATCAATAACATTCACTTTCACCCACAAATTTTATGTGGGATATTTATTTTATTTACATGAAGCTTCCTTTCATATGGGGACACAAGTACCCTACTATATTGCACAAGAAACAGGCTGCCTTAGAAGGCTATACTGAATGACCATGCATCTCTAAAGCAAGTAATTCTGGCATCTCACCACAGAAAAAGGAAAAGACAGAACAATAATTAAGAGCAAACAAGCACCGTAAACATCATTCAGCCAGAACATGCATTCAGACAAAAGTGCTTTGCCAACCCACAGGACTGCCCTTTGAAGTCACATTAATAATTTCACTTTGTTGAACTTCATAGGCAACATGAAGTGTTGGGTGGCCATATCATTAGGGTACTTTGCGCACCAGTACCAGCTGAACACTGGCTGAATGCTGTCCTGAGCAGACCCTGGAGGTCTCAAGCCTAGCTGGGTGTTGCAGGTACTCAGCAACTCAGTGGATCAGCACAGGAACCAGACCCCTAGGTAGGTAGGCGGCTGCTTCTGCAGCCTGACAGCTGCTCAAATGCACAGTTTGGGCTGGCTAGGGAGGAAGAGGAGTGGTGACTTCAGAGAAGCTTATAACCACAGGATGTCCCAGCAGCATGGGAAAGCGTTCCCTAAACAGCACGTCCTACACACTCACCACACAGGAGAAGAGCACCTTACCTTGGCACTGGTATCCCTGCTTCCCAAATACGCCCCTGTTCAATACAAAGTATGAAGATAATTTAACATCAGAATGCCAGGCTTCTTCCAGATCACTTATAGAAAAGAGCCAAAATGCAAGGGGATCCCAAATGACCAGATGCTTGGGGCAAAAGTGCTCAGCAATAATGGCACAATTCGGCACATGGGTATGAGAGCATAAGAAAGTACTGCAAAGGCCATAGCTTATAGGGCGGGCTGTTGTATGCGTGTTATTCCCCATATTCCCTCCTCACACTACTTTCTGAAATAACTCACGTTATTACAACATACACCACACTTAAACTGATCCCAGCAGCCCACACCCTGTTATTATCTCTCCCACTCCATGCTCTTTTGAGACATATCTAAGATGTTCTCCCTGCTGTGACTACTCCCCCACATGTATCACCCCATACTTCACACCTCATAGCTTTTCTGTTCTTCAGGCATTTACTCTAGTGTTTCAAGCAACTGTTTTTTCTCAGTGTAATATCAAAGCTCCACTCAAGTTAAGATCTGGGGTCTTACTTCAGATTGTCTGGGTTACTTTTTCTCTCCCTTGAAATAATAGGTATGCTTACAGAAGTGAAGAGCATAGCCTCATCCGCATACCTTCCCAGTTTGTTACCAGCATCCAAGATACACATCACCTCTGGCTGTTCTGCAGTAGACTCCAGTTTGCAGCATAAATGTGCCCTGCTAAACCTGATGGCCAGGGGCAATCACATCCGTGGCCCTTGGTACAAAGTGCGGGGTGACTGATTCAGGATCGGGGTGACTGATTCAGGATCAGGGTGGCATGTTGGTCCCCAGAACACGAAGGGACAGAAAGCTTTACATCACCATGTTCAAGCCGTTCTTACCAGATGAACTCCCTGCAGTGCGAGCAGTACGTTGGCTGTCGCAGATAGGTAGCCATGAATTTGTGCCCATTCACCTGGTGCACTCGCCTTCGCATTGCCCGCTGGCGCTTCCGAGTGAGGTTCTTAAAAATTCGATCCCTTTGAAGGGTCCCTGTGAAGGGGGCAGAGAGGAAAAAAAAAAACAAAAGACAACAAGACATTAACAAACATTATCATGCACAGTTATTGCTCCTGGGTTTGTGATGGTATAAGAACATGGACCTGTTGGAGCAAGTCCAGAAGAGGCCGTGAAGATGACCGGAGTGCTGGAGCATTTCTCCTGTGAGGAAAGGCTGATAGAGCTGTGCTTGTTCAGCCTGGAGGAGAAAAGACTCCAGGGAGACGTTTGAACAGCTTCGTGCCAAAAGGGGCCAACAAGGAGGCAGGAGAAGGACTTTTTACAAGGGCAGGTAGGAATAGGACAAAGGGGAATGGTTTTAAATTGAAAGAGGGGAGATTCAGAATACATATGATGAAGAAATTCTTCACTGTGAGGATGGTGAGACACTGGCACAGGTTGCTCAGAGAAGCTGTGATTGCCCCATCCCTGGCAGTGTTCAAGGCCAGGCTGGATGAGGCTCTGACCAATCTGGTCTAGTGGAAGGTGTTCCTGCCCATGGCAGTGGTTTGGAACTGAACGAGCTTCCAATCCAAATGATTCCATGATTCTATGATAAAATGCTTTGAGAGGCCACAATTACATCCCTGATTTAGAAGTCAGGGAACCATGTTCTTGAACAAGGATAGCACCTGGGACTGGCAACAAAGGTAATTGCAAAGGCCCCTTTAGCTCAAAACTGCATTCTTCATCTAGAAATAACTGCCTCTTCCCATCTTTCTCTCCCTTCTCTCCCATGTTGAGACATGTCACCAACAATTAATTCACAAGCTGTAATCAGACCAGAAGCTCAAGGCTAATGAGTTGTTATAACTCACAGCTTTTGGGGCAGTGTCCTGGGTTCAGCAGTAGAAGTCAATTACAGGCAGTAACTCCTAAAGCATAACTACATGCAATCAACTGACCAGCACCCCAATTGCTGAGACAAAGCAGTGACTTGCTCAGTGAACAGTGTTTATTCACCTTTGGTATTCACATGCTACAGTTCTGTATCATCATTTCTAGACATTTTGCTTCCTGTATTGGAGAAAAAAGCATAGCTTAATTTTTCAAGGACTGTTAATTGTTTGGTCCATGCCACTCGGCTTTCTTTCAAGGGATCATTTTGCAGAGGGTAGGTAGCATTTTATAGCTCTGGAAAGCAGGAACCCAGGAACTGCTGGCCTTTAAATGTGCATTGTCTCAAAACTTACCTAATTTTTAGAACACAATAGACTGTTGGAAGGGACCTACCACAATCATAGAATCATAGAGTCATAGAACAGTTAGGGTTGGAAAGGACCTTAAGATCATCCAGTACCAACCCCACTGCCATAAGCAGGGACACCTCACACTAAACCATGTCACCCAAAGCTCTGTCCAACCTGGCCTTGAACACTGCCAGGGATGGAGCACTCACAACCTCCCCCCATCCCAGAGTCTGGAGCAAGATAACAACTATTGCATCCAACATCTCATTAAACTTACCCTACAAGCACCTCAATCAAGGACCATGTGCCTTCCTTACAGACAGGACACTGAAGAATTTCCAAATAATACTTTAACATAGATTGGGATTTCCAAGGCGGATCATGTTGAAGAATATGGTACAAAATGTGATAAAACTTAGCATAAAATAACGCATCAGTATTTCCCTGTAACAAAATGTGAAAATATTATTGGCTCCATACTGGCCAAGGATCCCTCAATCACTAAGAGTTTATGTATTTTCTTTATTTCTTACAATCCCAGGTGACCAAATTTAATCATTGAAGTAATACATAATCTAATGCATAACTACAGCAGCAAAATTCTGAGTTTACAAAAAGAAGGAAGGGAAGAAAGAGAGCTTGCTCTAGTGTGATATTACAGCTGAGCATATCACTGCTTAGAACAAATCTCCTTCTCAATTATGCTCTCTATATGCAGTCTACTAGGTTAAAAAAAAGTCACAGAAGTGCTATTTCTAAAAGCAACAAAAAACATTAGACCAATTCTTCCATAATTTTAGAACACTACATTCATACAGTTTGTAAATAAATCATAATTTAAAAGAAATCCTTAAGTATTAAATTCTTTCCTTTTTAACACACATTGATGAACACAAAGTGAAGGGTAAATACATCACTAAGAAACCCACTAAATACTATATCAGAAGCAATGATCGTAATACTTCAATTTCTTGCTTCAAGATTTATAACATTTTTAGTCTTCATCTCTCACCAATAGGATATATTCTAGAAGAGAATTAATAAGTTGCACAGGAGGTGTAAAGTACTTCTGATTAGCAGCAAGTTCTGTGATTACATCAGGAAATAAATACTCTTCAACTAATCCTTCAAGCATACACCATATGCCTCTGGACAGGTCAGGGTTTTTAACCTAGGAATGAGATAACTTTGTAAGTAAAAAACCAACTTAATAAAAACAAGCAAAACCAAAAGCAACAACAAACAAAAGCACCTTACAAGAACTATCAGGAAAATGTTGGTAAACAGGGAGAAGATTATAAATTAAAACAGAAATACCACTTATTTCCTGATCCAACAAGTTGTCATCTAGAAAAGTTGCTCTTACTGAACTAGGATTTCATTGAGAAGACAGTAGGTTCCAGAACGTGCTTCTCTTCTTAGAAGACCTGGATACCTCTGCTCTTTTTAAAAACAAAATAGAATTCATACCCAATAACTTGTCTACAATTTATTCTGGAAGGGTATGTAAAGGAGTGTTAATATTTCTAAAAGTGCAGAATACCTCCCACAGTATATGGCTGGAGCAATAAGATAATTAGTGCCAATGAACAGCTTCTGAACAGTACTGAAGGTAGAGAAAAATGTAAAATCATGAAATACATCATTTACAAGTACACATTATAAACCCATAAACCATGTAACTGTTCTATCTCCCCAGTTCTCCTATTCCCATTTAGCATGTCAGAAAGCAGCTAATGCTACAGATAGCATAGATATTGATCCCAGAGGATTTTCGAAGCTCTGAAGATCATCTTAATGGCACAGGCCTTCCTTCTTATTCTCCACCACTCCTGACAGTGAAACACTTAACTCCGCAAGCTTTCAGAGGACCCAGAAGGATCTAATGGCTTTCATGAAATGCTGTATCTGCCCTGCAATTTCCCTGTTATTGTCTGTACTCTCAACTTTCCAAACCTTTATTTCCACAGATTAATGATAGGAAAGAGGAGCTACATTGTTATTTACCTCTTTCCTCCAGCAAGGTATTGCTATTTCTAGTCCAGATTCAAGTTGAAGACAAGATGTACTAACCGGTCACAGCTCCATTGCTAACAGAAACACAGTTTCCCTCTGCCTGATAAATTTCTGTTTTGAAATCCAGCTATTTTGCTTGACCACACTTCCTGAGGCTCTGGTAAATTCCAAGAAACTCGGCTAGGAAATCACAGCTCAGAGAAACTGTCAGGAAGACCACTGACTGGACTGCTGGGAGTTAAACAGTTATATAAATTTACTGTTGCTTTTGACCCTGATAACTTGTAGGCTTTATGATTCCTGCCAAAAAACCTGGCTCCTAATGTACATTAGATAAAGCTATTCAACACATCCTAACTTATCGATTTAAAATAAGTTTAAAATTTAAATTAACACAGATTTTGAATCAAATTGTGGTTTTCAGGTCTGTGGAGAACACTGCTATTGGTGAGATTGTTTTCAAAAACGTTTCACTGATAAAAACATTAGGAGCTCCGGTCAGACCTGAAAAATCTTCTGAAGGAAATTATAATCTTAGTTAAAACATAGCTAAAGTCTCAACAAATGAGCTCCACCTCAGCACAAGACTCTGCAAATGTTTAATTTCTCAGTTTCCTAATGTATGCCACTGTTACATTAACAATAAATAAAGCTGCTCATCTAGGCAATTTTCTTTTAATCAAGTCTTTGTGCATCTGGCGTTTGCAACTCACATTTATTTCAATTTTCTTGTTCATATATGCACTATTAAAATCTTCACATTATTTCCCTTTGGCAATAATGGTTGCATTCATACTTTTGTAATGTTAATGATATGCAAACAGCACATATAAAGAGCAATCATAAACTGTTTAATAGCAGTCAAAGAACAACTTCTCTGTTGCCTGGATTTAAGATGTCTAGGATGACTCAGTATATTGTGCCCATACAAGCACATTACTACTGGCCCTCATTTGATCATACCAGCAGCCGACTTTTTATGTTGTGCTTGAAACT
>JBCJKH010031013.1:0-15289 GCA_039877255.1 Loriculus beryllinus | reverse complement strand
CCAGGGATGGGGCAGCCACAGCTTCTCTGGGCACCCTGTGCCAGCGCCTCAGCACCCTCACAGGGAAGAACTTCTGATTAAGGTTTAATCTAAATCTACCCTCTTTGAGTTTAAATCCAATCCTCCTTGTCCTACCACTACATGCCCTTGTGAAAGCTTGATACTTTAAATTTCATAACTTGAATTTGTTTACATATATACAAGTAACACCTTAGAGACTAAAGTTCAAAGTTTTTCTATGTGACTGTTAGAATAATCCAAAGGATGCTGAAGTTTTCTGTTTAACAAGAAGGCTGAGATCTTGAACTCTCAACTCATCTTGGTCAAAGAAAGATGGCTAAAAAGCAAATGTTTTCAAGTACTTCATGCCAAGTTCCTAACACTGCAAATTCTTATGAACTTTTCTATCTCCCTGCTATACAGAGACAGCTTGAGTGAGCAAAGTTAATGGTAAATATTTTCAGAATAGTGTCCTTTCTGTCTGCCTATGATGTGCTGTGAAGCTGAGACAGGGGCATGTGAAAGAGGTGGCTATTGAACCAAGAAACTTTTTATTACTTTGAGGATACTGAATGAACCAGGATGAGGTTGTCCATTCTGAACATGAATGCTGTATCAAACCACTGCTTTGAGCTTGGTCCCCTGACAACTTCAATTTACTGCCACTTGCTTCCCTGAGATCTCTGGGTAACACTACACAAAGTATCTCACTTGCATTTTATCTTCTTCCTGATGAGAGTAGACACTCAAAACTGTGTTGATCTTCCAATATACCAAGGAAACTATTTTCATTGTACTGACTTTTCTTCCTGTAGATCTCTCACTAGCAACCGGCGCTAGCACAGATCAGAGATGCTTTCAGATTTAATCACTCTGTGCCCTAACAATCTTAAGTCAAAAAACCCTCCAGAGTTCATCTGTCTTAAATTGTCTTAAAGTTTGTTTTAGATATCCATCAGGCTTGCCACTTCTAAGAGAAAATAGTTTGAAAACAGTACTAAGCAGACTGTCACTGCAGAACCACCATCACTTCGATCATAGATGGCACAAGACACCAGCCAGGTATCATATTTCCAGCTGCATTCAATAGCTGCTTTTCCTATGCCACCAACACCATAAAGACATTCTGCCAGACACAATCATCTGTATATAGCCTAGCAATTTATAAGCTATCCTAACTAAGCACATGGTCTGAAGAGCCTGGCTGTTAAAAGAGGAACAGCCAGCTGCAGCAATGGATAAAATTGCATCTAAAAGCAGAACAAAACACTACCACACTGAGTCTTTACTAGTTCTCTTTCACAAGCCTGTGCCCAGATTTGTGCAGGGTCTTAAACTCTTTTAAAATAAACAGATAACTAAATAAAAGCGTTATGCCATTCCTGATAGTTGCAAGAGGTGCAAATTAAAAGCAAGACATGCTTCTATTCATGGGAAAGGCAAAGGAGACTGGGTAGGTTTTATACTGTGAGACTTTGCTCTTTGGATTCTGATTATTTTTTAAAAACCTTGATTGTTCATTTTTAATGGAGTTCTAATGAAACACCCTTAAGCCCTGCAGTGGTTTGTACTGATGGTTAGCAAGCCAAATACCAGTATGTCTTGTTTCACATGTAGCATTAGAGATAAGAGAGGGCAAGATCATGCCCTGGTTTTACAAGGCAGTAAGAGGCACTTAGGGGCCATACAGTCTCCTGCTTGGCTGCCTAAAGCCTACTCTGGTCATTAAATAATGTGAAAGGCTTATAATAACAGCTGGTGACTAATATATTCCCTTTGTGCAAATGTTTTACATTTGTCACTATAACCACTGCAGAGAGACAGCACTGCTCTCCTAAAGGCTCAATCTGGCCCAGAATGTTTTTTATGTACTGAAAACTGCATCCTTACCACCCCCCATTTGCCAAATAATGTCACGCAAACAAACTATCACATCTATCACATAATAGTAGACCTTACAGCCTACGGTAAGTATAAGCAAAATGATCATATCCACAGGATCTTTAGGATACGAAGGTAAGATAAAACGTGTTAAGCAGGAAAAAAGGGTGCAAAAAGGGTTAAAGAAGTTCTTTCCTTCAATTACTTTGAACCATGTTTTCCAAGAGAAATTTTCCTGTCTGGAAAAGGCAAATAACCCTACAATTCTGTGGGAAGTGGCAAAAAAGATTGAGATGCACCTCAGATGCACCACAACTATTGAAGCTCTGATATGAAAGTCACAACTGAAATCTGTTAGATACCAGCTCTGCTTTTCACACACGTGGATCCATTTTTACCGTATTTCATAGTTTCAGGATGTAGCAAGGAAATCACACATGAGAATCACTTAAACCAAACATGTCCTCCTGCTGATTCAGTGCCAGTGCCCTCTTATTAAAGAAATAACTTAGAATTCTTGGATATCCTGGCACACCTGTGGGTGATCCCAGGCAAATGACAAGTTATTTCACTGAATCACTTCTTCAGATGAGTTTGTGACTTACACAGTGATGTACAACCTCACAGTGAGCGTGAACTTGGACTTGACTCTGAGTTCCTGGAGAGGTACCAGCAGCCTCCTTGTTCTACAGAAAAGTTAATTGCTCATCTTCTACTTTCTGTGGTCATTTATTTCTTTTTTGCTGGCCTATTTCCAGGAAGGTCCAAACATTAACCTTGCTTCCACCACTTTAACTGCCTCTCCCCATTTGCAAGGAGGATCAACAGATGAATAAATGTTCTTCAAGTGGGAGCGGCTTTTCTTTCTTTGAGAATGGATGGGCAGACACCTTTTTCCATTGGATGCAAACATGTGCACCTTACGGCACAGAACACCTATGACGGGATAAACCCACAGCTCAGCAATTTGGCCAATGCTGTATAAGACAAAACCAGTCCATGCAGAAATACAAAACACACTGTCCTATGTCATTTCAATTACATCTGTGTTTTCCTCAGACTTTCTGCTTTTCCGGTAATAGAATTTTACAAAGGGTTTCACATTACAAACCCTTAGAAAGTCAGAAAGTTCAAGCAACCAGATGATGATACCTTTCTTATACTTGTATGGGTAATGTTAGGACCAAACAATAACATAGCCATTGCCCTGAGTGAAGCCACACACTGTGTTTGGTAGTGTCTCAAAGAGTTTATACAGGGAGGGAAAAAAAGCAAGACTGATGCCTACAGCTGGACAAAGTGCTATAGCAAAGATTTCACAAAATCTTGTTTCTGCTCAACCAAAATATTCCCCAGCTATGTACAAGCTTCTCCAAAATCCAGTGGTTTAAAATGCCCATCTCAAACAATAAAAACTGTTCAAAAACATTTAAATGGCTATTTTCAAATTTTCCAAAAGAAAGATCTTCATTTTTTGTTAATAATTTGAGACTTATTTGAACATTTGTGGGGTTTTATTTAAAGCTTAAAGCAAATTAAATTAAAAAAACCCAACAAACCCCGACAATTAAATGAACAAAAATGAAATTAAATGAAACTTGGACACAAGAAGCAGCCTGACAGCTTCTCAGTTCGCACTTTTCAGAGACAGATTGTTTTGAACACACTCAAAAGCTCTTTACAAATATTTTTGCTTCATGTTTCCAGAATTGTCAGAAAACAAAAATAGTCCATTATTCACATAGCTTTGCCAGAAAGCTCCATGACTGCAAAGGACACAGGCTCATGTGGCCTCTAACAGCTGTATTCCATCTAATTCTCCTAGTTCAGCTTTGGATTCCTATTGGTTTGGCAATCCTGAAGGTTCAGAATATCTTGTGGATAACATTAGGCACAAGAACATAGGTAGAATTTAGGCTGCCTGAAACCAGCCTTGAATTCATGGATATTTTCCATCTCCTGCTGGTCTTCCAGGAATGGTACCACTAACCTACCTCATTCTCCCCTTTGCCTGGGACTGTGTTCAAATGGCACACTCAGGCTCTGCAAATGGCATTGAAATGCATGTATGTGTCACAATGGTGCCAAGGAACAAGGCAGGACTGGCATCAGGTGAAAAGCAAGAGAAGAGACGAGAAAAGAGAAACCAGGAGTTATAAGTCAACTGAATTCTCAGAAAGGGAGTTGATGAGATGGACAAAAGGAGATGTGATTCATAGGAAACTCACATGTGACCCAATGTTCTCTGTTATGCCCGGGGATGGGTAAACACTCGCAGAAGCATCAGCAGGAGGAAGCTCTGCTAGATGTGTATGATCACCTCTTCCCTGGAATCCATCAAGGATTGAAAGATGAACTCAACACAAGTCTGCAAGATTTGTGCTTTCTCAAAAACCTTTTATAATGTTCCATTTGTAAATTCAAGCTCAGCTGTGGAGCTTTCTTTTGTGACTTCTATTAAATACCTATTATCATAGTTCAGTACCAAACCATGAGCTTCTTTGGGATAACGACTATTGTAACAATGAATGTTAAATCATGCTCTGCCCAAGGAGCTGAATATCGAGATGTATAACAAGAGAAAGATGGAGATAAACAAACAAGAAATAAGAGATCTGTATGATAACTATGACACGCAATAGTCTCAGCACATCATGTTCCCTGGCATTGCCAGCCCCTTTTGTAGTATCATAGCAGAGGAAAGCTTTATTCTTTTGGTCCAAAAATAACCTATATTTTGAATGTTTTGTTATAAATTTGGTTTGATCAGTCACACACTCTCTGGAATTAGAATAAACATAGGTTATCTTAACATACTAATAACTCCTTGGATATTGAGCTTCTATCTGGTTTTCCTAAACAGTTCTATAATCTACACATGCACAAATATTTAATTACATGTTTTAAATGAAATGTGCATACATGCCGTGCCTTAACACATTAGAAAAAAACATTTTCAGGGTAGATGAGGCATTTTTATGACACAGGACTTTACTACTTGTTGTGGACATGATGCTGTAAATGTTCCTGCTGTGTTGGTTTAAAGGGATCAGGTCTGTGCTATACCTACCACATTAGGAAGCAAATAGCTTTCTTACATGGAAATCGGTTGAATTAAAGAAATTGACAAAGAACCATAAATGCCGCTGTCAAAAAATGATTTCTAAGAAGATCATCCAGCTCAAACTAAACTTGGTTGAAATACACCAAATAACATCAGTAGAGGCAAGTCGTAAGTACAGGAGATGTTAGATGGATGTGTTGGTATATTTCAATTTACATGGCAGAACTGTAATCTTTGAATTCTTTGAGACATTCATATGCAAGGTCCAGTCGAAGTCAAGGCTCTGTCTCTATCTGAATTACTACAAGAAATCAGTGTGACTCGATCTGTGTTCCCATATACAGGAACGACTGACAGACTTGGTTAGAGGAAGAGGTAAGTTTGATCTATGCATTCCCTTTCTCTTCCAAGTAAAGACTGGAATTACAGGGAAGGAAATGAGGCAAGCCTCAGCTCAGCTTGCTGGCAAGAGCATCTTAGGCTGTGTGGGGTAGGAGACGGGAAGGCGAAAATGCCTCCTGAGGTTAAGCAGCCACCAGCAAATTACTGGCCTCCCTCAAACTGGAAGGAGCAGGGAGGAGCGTGATTCCAAGGGATATCAAAATTCCTGCTCAGATTAGCCAAAGCATGATGTAGCTTAGATGCTACCACTGTACTGGGTGATACCTGTGGGCATGACCTGGTGCAGAGAAACACAAAGACAGCTGAAGTTTTAAAACTTAGGTCTAAAGACAGATACAGCTCTGAAAACCTCCATCTGGCACCATGGAGAGGGGGCTATTTTTAATACAGCCAGGACAGTGCCTCACATCCACAGTGGATCCTCTCTAGCACCATCCTCATTATGAGACACTTTTGTTTAATTCTGCACAACCTGTAGCTCACGACATGAAGCCATTTTTTTCTAAGTACCTTTTGCAAATCTGGCTTGAATAATGGCAAATTAATGTTTACTAACAGCCCAAGTTTGGTGGCTGAAATAAGCTGCCTGTTGCATTGAATCAGACCTCATTTAGGTAGGGTTCAATAACCTATGTAGCTGCTGGTGCTAAGGGACCTACCAGCACAGTGACCTAAATGCAGTGCTAGCAATGTTATACCACCAGCATTGTCCAAAGCAGGCTAGAAAAGGATTGTCCGACCGCTGCTTCCCTGTGGACCTCCGAGGAAATAAAATGTACCTCGTGAGCTTCTCAATCAGCAGAAATTAGAACAAAAATAAATAAAACGGTTGGTGGTCTTAACTGTATTTCTTGTGGGCAGTCACCCCTGTTGCAAAAGCTTTCCTTGTGATGGGCACTAATTGCTCTCCCTTGCTAAAGCCCTTAGTCAAGAAGTTGGAAGTGAAATGACAACAGAGAGTAAAGGTCAGGATGACAAAAGCATGCAGATGCTTTGCCCCAAAGTTCAGGAGCCTGAACTTCCACCAGAACTAATACGAACGTTGGTCTCTAAGAAGAAGATTCAGGTGAACTGGAGTCACCTGGCTCACATTTAATCACTACAGTGATAGTTAAAATGTGGCTGGTTTGGGTATTCCTCCAAATAAGGAAGATACAGGCACATCCGAAAGTCAGATCAGAGCTTTTGGGGGACACTCGGCTCTGCTGAAGGTCCCCATCTCACACATCAACCAGAAATAAAGATCAGCCCAATGCCAAAACCTCAGAAAACTGCCCAATCTGAGAGGACCTGAGTCTTGGCCCACGCAGACTCTCTGTGGACCAGTGCTGATCCTTCTCGCCTCACCCTCATCACTAAAATACAAGCATCTCATGCTCCCTCTAAGGAAGCATCTCTCCAGTGGCCTAGGTGGACCCTTTGTGTTTATATGAAGATTTGAGCTTCTGAAACTGAGCACTTTTCTCTCCTTTGCATGGTCTGGGCAGCATGAATGAGCCTCACAGCTGCTGCCAGGTTGGAGACTGAAATCTTGAATTCTGAGTTGAGACTTTGAGTTTTGAATCAAGCATTAGTGAATCATCGTGGTTATCAGTAGGTAGCAGCCTGAAAGACGAACACACTCTATCTAGCTGCTGCAAAATTCATGCAGAAGTGTCTAAAGCCATGTGAAAAGCAGTTCTAAACCAGCGCATTTTAAAAGAAACAAGATGAAAAAGACATGCAGTGATTCTCAAACACAAATCTTAAATCTGTAATCAGAACGCAGGTCACTGAATGTCTCCCACAAGCAAGACACTGGTGATTATTCAAACCTTATAGGCACCTTCTATGATATAAGACAAACCTCCTATTACAAATATTTTCATTGTTAGTAAGTTCAGTGCAAATATGTGGGTTTTTTGAGTAAATTTTTTTATGTATATAATTGTATTTCTAATCATATTTTCATTAATTAGCATATAGCTTTGTTTATAGAACTGGAATTGTTTAAAGAATAATTGTAGCAAATGTACTTTCTGCATGTTTAGACTTGTACTCTGAGGCCCATGCCTAAGAATAGATCCTAGATATTCATCTCACTACAGAGATACCCTCATAACCTTAATTTTAAGGAGTTCCTGGTAACCAGAAACTTGCTCCCTCATGGGGCAGAAGGGTCTCATGAGAGACACTGTGAAGTGGTATATACCTGGTGGGAAGAAAGTCATGTTTTGTGTGTGATGGGTCAGCCCTTTTACTCAGTCAGTGCTGCAGGTTTTCTCACCACATGCATGATTCTAGGCCTTAATTCTTCTGTGCGTGTCCTGCAGGAATAATATAGGTGGCAAACCTTCAGGCATACAAAGTTACAAATGGGCTATGTCAGGCAGAATGTCAGAGGACATATTTTGGAGGTTACAAAGAAACAGAAAACAGAATCAAATGAAACACAACCAGCCTGATTATACAAGACAAAACTGGCAATATGGAGGTTTACTGAAATGAAATTAATATTTCTAAGAAAGTATCTGGGTTTAGTGGGAATTATTTTCTTAGGTGGTATTTCAATGCTCAGAAAATGTCAAAGGTTTAAAAAATCACCACTTCAAAACAAATGGTGGGTGTTTCAGTGGAAAATGTTGACATTTTTTCACTTGAACATCACTGATTCTTGGAGAATATTTCATTCTACAAAACCTTTCGAAGTCTTATCCAGTTCTATCTATTACTCTCAAAAGGAGAGTAGAAGGGCAAGAGGAACATTCTTAGCAGAGCAAATAGGGTTTAGGATGACAGGAGCCACTTGATGCTGAGTGGGAAGGTGAGTTTGTGTAGTAACCACTCTGATATGAAAGGCAATGTTCAACCCTGTCTCCTTCTTAACTTTAGCTTGGAGCGAGTGTCAGATCCCAATGTAAACTTTCCCATCTGTGTTATTCTATTAACTGAAAGGGAAAGGGATTAGCATGTGTACTTGTCATATCTTTTGACCTGTTGCGTACTGAGACTGAAGGTAATGTTAAAGCAAACAGCATTCTTATCCCTCTGCCAGGATAAGCAAGGCACGGGTGTAGTGTTTTGTTAAAAGAAAAGAAAGCTGGAGCACGTAAAACAAAGTACGTGCCTTGTGCAAAAACAAATCTTGGAAGTTGAAGATTTCCAAAGGGTATACCTTAAACAGGGCGCGCGAGAGAGAAAAACAGTTGAGAGGAAAGATCCCTTCCCTGCCAAGCACCAGATGGAGGGCCTTCCCACGGAAATAGTTGCAGAAGACAGATCGCTGACAGAAACCACTGCCAAGAGAAGGAGGTCCTCCTCGTGCTGGTAAAAGCTTAGTGGACGAGAACATAATACTCTGATGAAAACACGTGCTCCAGAGAAGGGGGTTGGCATGTGGCACAACACTCTTTAATGTGACAGAGTGTGGCTCGTACCCCCGAAAGGAGTGCATGCAATGGAAGTTTGATGTGGCTTGGGGCTTCATTCCATTTTTTCATACAGATTCTTGGTTCTTTCCCCTCACTTTAAGTTTATAGAGCACATGTGCACACACAGACATGCATAATGGCAACAATAATCTGCTTTTCCTCTCCCTTCCCCTGCATTTCATTTCCATGAGGTCTTTGCTGTGATTGGGACAATATGAAGTGTTGGATGCTGACACTGATAGAGAATACATTTGGGGATAGAGGGCTTAATGAAGCTAGGCACCAAAAATCTCCTTTTCAAACGTTTCAGTTAACTTGGCACTAAATTATTCATAGAAAAAGAAATTGAGGGCTTCCCACTCCTGCTTTTTCCTAGATGTTTCTGTTTCCTTTGTGAAAATCCATAGGAGTGTGTGCACTTTGCAAAGAAGAAAACACATTCAGCATTTCCAGGACGGTCCAGTCAGTTCAGCAATGGGAATATAAAGGCTGTCACAGAGAGCCACATGAATGGGACAGGATGACCTGGGTACAGTGCATTTTCAGGAAATAGCATCTAGGCAGAGCAGGTACACCCTGATGTTCCCAACATTTGAATGAGAACCATTATATTACAGTTATGGCCAAGGCTTGAGCATCTACTCAACAAAGTAGACAGTTAATGCAAAATATTGACAACTAAACCCCAGTTCTACTTTTGGGCCATCTTACTTTCTTTCAGGGCAAGAAGCAGATCAACAAACTAGTCCAGCAGTGGGATAGTATCCAGTATCAAGCTAGTAAAACATGTGAGGAGAGGATAAGAGAGGTGAAGTTCTTCAGCCTGAAGAAAAGGTTAAAGAATGGGATCTAATCTGTACCTTCTAGAAACTGATACATGGCTACAAAGAAGACAGAGTCCAAATTTTCTCAGATACACACAATGAAAGGATGTGAGGCAAAGATCACAATTTGCAGCAAATTCCTGCCATTCGTGTCTTCACAGCAGGGCTTTTGACTCTCTGCGAGGATCATCATCATCACCACCTATGACAAAGAGGGCATGCTCTCCCATTGTGAAAGGAGGCAGTTACACAAGCACATGGCACCATTTATGGGTGACCAGGATTACTTCTGCAATGCCCCATGCTCTGTCATCTCAAGAAGTGAATGGATTTCCCTCTCTTCCTCACTGTCACTAAGCCAGGGGCATGAATGCGTTCTGTGGACAAAATACAGCTTTGTTAGCTTAGTTCACATGTCTCCAGAAAAAAGTGCACCAGTTATCGACAAAAGAATTCCCTTTAAATGTGATGTATCTGTTCTCACTGGCAGAGTCCTAATGGTATAAAGACTATAGAGAAAACAATTAAGGATGGCACACAAGTCTTCTGCAGTGACAATCAGTGTTATCAAAATGAATTTGCCAGGGTGTGCCGAGGAATATCATAATTTCCCCTTGACCTCAATCTTTTTGATGAGAACTATTTCCCCATGCTTTGTAAATTATTAGTCAGACCTGGGTTGAAGTTGTAGGGAAACCCAAGGGAGATGGAGCACGGAGGGCAGTGGGCAACACTAAGCTTCTGTGTTGCATTGCACCAAAAGAGATCATAGAGATCACTACTGGGAATCCTCACCACTGATAATGGTGTTCCCAGAGCACATATTTAACCCCTCTCAGAAAAACTATTGAAGCAAGTTTATGGCAGGCTGTTATAATAAATGCAAGCATTTCAGTGCAGTGATTGGGAATATTTACAGAATAAACAAAGACATTTTGAGGAAGCCATGTGGCAAGGGTCATTGCTTTGCTGAAAGACAGAATGAGATAAGAGCCCTCACGCTTCATTATACTTACTCTTTCCCCTTCAAATAACTGGAAGGTCCAGCCTGACAGTACAAGGCAGCACTGTTCCAGATTCCCCACACACTGTCATTACTTCCTCACTTCCTTCTTACCTACTGAATCATCTTCAACCACTTTGTCTTACAGCAGCATGTAACTGCCCCATCCAAACGCCAAGGTTCCTATGCATGTACAAGCACAGAATGAAACACTGACACTTGGTCTGCAGTGCCTTAAAGCCTGTCCTTCAGGGAGAGATGCATATAGTATTTTTGCGCAACGATATCTCTAAAATTACATTGCCAAAGGCAAATACCTGAGTGTATTGTTTATACATTGACTGACAGAATATTTCCAAATATAGCATCTTACTAGTATCTATGCAGAAATTCCTGAATTTATCTATCTCTGAGATTAGATATTAGGAGGTCTAATTACCTAAAGTCAGATGGGAAGCTGCCTGGATTCTAGGTTTGATATCCACACAAACAGTTCTTTTTCATCAAGCATTTAACAGATGCTTTTGTAGAGATGTGTATAATAATGTATGTGTAAATATGCATGCAAATAGAGGCATACACATACATGTGATGCATAGTACCAGATAAAGAAGAGAGTACAAAACTCACCAAGGAACATTGCAGATCTGCAGTGCCCTGAAATGGACAGACAATATATGTTTTCTCCAGGAGTGTTTAATCCCTGCACCAAATCAGTGGCTTTAAAAAGACTACCAGTTTGCTCAACAGAACTTACTAGTACTGCTTGGCAGCTCTTCAGTTCAGTACTGGCCAAGTAATCTGCCTAATGCACTTTAAGCCTTAATTAGATTTTTCCTACTTTTTTTATTTGGTCTGAAGAGAATATAAGTTCAAGGACCAAGTATTTCCAGCCCACTTGTTGGTGTTCTGACATCAAACTGCCAATACTCCCACTCCTGGGCACTGCCAAGGCTTAAGGATGTGCACACCTATAGGTACACATCGTCTATTTAATTTAAGCACATTATATGCCTTCAAATGCTCATTAACAATTCTTATCATCTGTTTTTGTTTCATAGCTGAGGGGGACTGAGATCTGTACAGGATGGTGACATTTCTAATAAGAATATCTGCAAATTTATCTCCTTTTAGAACAGGCAAACAAAAAGCACCAAAGCATTGCTTAGTTATAGACCCTTCTTTACATGGAGGAATTTGGACCAAGTTTCTCTCTAATACATAACAGTGAATGACACTTGTAGGATCATACATGTAGAAAACATAGGGGTTTGTACTTAAGTTGTGAAGGACAGCAAACTGAACACTACTCTCTGGCTCCATTGGAGTTGGGGTTTTACTTTGAAGGGCACTGTATCCTTTGATTAGCCAAGTGATAACTGTCAAGTTCTTACTTGTACTTAATCGTCATTAATTTATTACCTGTCAGCGATTTGGTACCTCTAAGCTCAGTGTAGACACTGTCCTGTTAGCTCACCACCATCCTCACTGCTACCAGTGCTATTCCCAGTGCCACTATGAACTATGTGGCTTACCTCCACTGTAAATAAAGATAAACTGTGCCAGTATTAAATAATTCCAAATTTGTCTGTCTGTGTTATGAAGATGTTGGTGTAAAAAAACACATCAGGATCTGGGCCTTGCAAAGGAAAAATAAGATTCATTCAGCATCAGTTTGAGTTTTGGTCCATCAGAATTCAGATGAGAATTGGTTGCTATCCTTCACGCCAATAAAGTCCATCCACACTCAAACCAAGTCCTAAGAGAAGTCTTTAAAAGAGGAAAAAAAAAAAATGAAGCTAAATCAACTCTCGAATTCCCACATAAACGGGGTTGAGGAGTGGAAAATTTCTTTTACCTATTCTTTGGGTGGTACAGAAATCTAAAATTCCTCTGGTCCTGCTTCCCTGGGCCAAGGCAAACACGGAGATTGTCCTTTTAATGTCTTAAAGGCTCTGTTTTCTTGTAATGCCAAATGCAATATTTTGTTGAAAACACTACACCAGAAGTTTCCCAGCTGAGAAAACAGGCTGGTGAAAAATGGCTTCAGAAACTGAAATAAACCATGCAAAAGCTGTTCAGGGTGTGTGTATGAAATGAACATCTGGATCTGGCTTGTTAAACTGCCTCTTTTTTTTCCCTTCCCCCTCCCCCTTTTTCTTTTTCTCACAGCTGTTTGAAGGAGTCCTGAGGGCAAAGAGACAGGTCAATGGACTGGATTACACCTTTTCTGCTTTTTTCTTTTTCTCCAAGCTCTCTGCACCTATGCGAGGAATCGAGGCCACCACATGTGGGTTTAATAAGTAGGCACAAACACAGGAGAGAGAAAAAAAATAGCTCAATTCCTGTTGGTTCTTCAGAGAGACGCTGAAGGAAAAATAAACTCTGGATTTCAAATTTTCTTTCCCTCAAAAAAAGAGAAACCTTATGGTTCTAATCAAATATTTCTTTAAAAACCCAATGGATTATTATTGCTTTAAGAAATGATGGTCTTTGCACCGTGTATCTTTTTCTCTGTTCCTTTAGCAAGGAATAACAATGGGTTAATCCCTTACCTGCTGGAGCACGAAGAAATTATAAAATGCCAATGGCCTGGGTTCACTGAACTGAGTCTTCTTACACCACAAAATAGATACACGCAGTTATATCAAAGGGGTTCAGATTTAAACTCAGGCCACAGCTTCCCCAGCTTGAGCAGTCCAGAAATGAAACAGAGAACAAAAGGAACCAAGAAAGTATCCGGGGATGGTATTTTCTGAGAAACTGATGATTTTTCTTTTCCTACTGACACAGCATCCCCTGGCATTACAAAACGGATGGCAGCAGCATCTTCCAGCTTCAGCAACCTGCCCGTGGAAGCTCTTTCATGTGGATCTTCTAGAGACAAGGTGTTAGGTCTCACCCTAGGCTTGGACTGTGGGTCAAATGACCATACTACATAATCCATCCAGCCATAAGGGCTGCCGATATCTCTCTAGTCCACTGACAATTAGTGGCATGAAAATAATCCGCTCCATTTGGAATACAGCCATGTGGCACTGCACCCTCACATACACAGGTGGAGACAAACCAAGCAGCAAGGCCACCAAACCTGAGCAGACACCCATTTTCTATAAGCAAACCCCTCCTTTTTTGCTTAAAGCTCTATTTTCTAACCAACTCTTACCAACTTCTGCGCTCCCTGTGCACGTTTACACTGATGAACAGAATTCCAGCTTGCACAGAACTATTGTACTTGCTGAGAGGGTTTGCACACCCAGGTGGAAGAGTTTGTGACCCTTTTAGTAGCAAATCTGAGTTCACTCCACCTCCTACTGTTGCTTCTCTGAGTTCTGCTTGGGGCTGGTCCCAGTATCACAGTCCAATAAGTAAAAAAATATGTCCCCAGATCCTTGAGTTTATTTGGGGAACCTTACTCTGGCTAGAAAATTGATGTTGAAAATCAAATACCTGAGTAAAAGCCCTTCGCAAAACACAAGTCCTGGTGCCAGGAAAGAAGCTATGTTGTTCAACATTAATGCTGTAACTCAGACACAGCAGTGGTATTTTCTGGAAAAAGCCTTTCCACAGTAGCCTCCATCAAAAAGCCGGCATTTGTCAGTGGTGCTGCATGCACAGACCAGATTAAACACACAGCGACAGTGTTGAGCTTTGGGAAGTTCTTTCCAGAGAGGAGAAGGCAGTGCTGTTTGATGTGCTGTTCACCGCAGGCCTGTGTGGGTCCCATGACAAAAAGACAAATCTAAATTGGAAATAGAAACTTGCCTTGCATTAAGTCAGTGCAACGATTGTTTTAGGGAGCAACATTTGGTCAGTGAGGAACTAATGTGACCATATCTTCCAAGCTTGTATCTACTTCAATAGGCTTGAAAGACAGAATCACCTCAAAATCTAGCTGCAGGTAAAGTGAATTCCCTTTCTCTTCTTTCCTCCCACTCTTTTTATAGAGGACCATGAGAAGAGTGCGGCAGTGAATATTATTTATGGAGCACCTAATAAAAATGCTATGGGGAAATAATTACTGGAAACATCTGACTGTGTGACTGTAAATGCCTAGGCCCCAGTGCGCTGATTTAATGGACCGCTGCTTTAGTCTGTTATGCCTTGTGCTACTGACTCCAAGCCCCCTGCCCTCCTATTAAACCTCTTGCATCACTGTTAGATCAGGATTTTATTCTGCAAGGTCCATGGCAACTTTCCAGAGAAGGATAACATCGGGAGGGGTGACTGCGCTCACAGGGGGGCCTGGAGTCAGCTCTGGGAGAGCTTCGTGTAGAAAGCACGGTGAAACCCTGAAGGTTTTGTGGTTCTGGGACCAAATCATGTTTCATAACCCAGATGCCAGGTGCTTTAGGTATTTCCGAATGACACTGGTTAGATGTGAACCCTTCCCTCTTTTTGTTTGCACATTTCTCATTCACAAACCAACAAATGGGTTTCTATTTTTGGCTGGGTTTTTTTCTGTCTTTAATACATCTTTCCGACCTCCTGAACCCAGGAGTACAAACCTGTGCAGGCTCCCTGCACAAAGGGCACTTCTCACCCTGAATTGCTCATGTGCAATTCGCAGATAGATGCAGAAATGTTAAAATTCACAAAACACCTTGGAAGGGATTGGAAAAACACAAGGATTTGAAATTCCTGCTTTCATTTGCAAAAACAGTCCTGCAGAAAGACCAGAGGGCTATCATTTAACTGCTGCTGA
>JBCJKH010031008.1:0-10359 GCA_039877255.1 Loriculus beryllinus | reverse complement strand
CACCCCTGTATATATGCATACCCTTATACATAGACACCTATATTACCTATACATGGTGGAGAGAGATGTCGATATAGATATATGTGCAGGTAATGTTCATATATATGTATGTACATATATAATCATATATATATTATCTATTTCTGCTAGTATCTTTTTTCTTCTTGGTTATATAGGGGGCCTATAGGGATGTGGTATATACATAAAGCGAGCGATATATACAGCGTGTATATGGGGTATATACATATATGTGTATATACATAAACACCTCTATCTACATCCCTATATGTATATTCTAATATATAATGGGTGGATATATATTTATAGGGATATGTATCTTGTAATATATAACGGGTAGATATATAGGGGTGTGCCTGAACATATATGTGTATATATGCATATCTAGGCATATACACCCCCCCTATAAATAAATAAATGAATGAATAAATAGGTAAATAACTAACTGTACACAGCGGGGGACGGCCCTGTGGAGAAGCTCCCTCCCACCCCAGTAATGTCGGTACCACCGCACACCTCCTCCAGAAGCCCCCTCGCTCCGGGCCTTCCTCTTCTTCTTCTTCCTCCTCCTCCTCCTCCTCCTCCTCCCCCCCCGCCTCACCCGGCGCGGCCGAAGGCGGATGTCACGGCCGGGAGGAACAACGCCTTGCGACCTTGTTTGTCCCTGCGCTGCCCCCATAGCCGGCCGCCGGGGCGGTGGTTGCCGTAGCGACATGGCCTAGGCCGAGGGGCAGCCTGCGCTCGGCCCCGGCGGGCGGGGCGCGGGTCGGCGGCGAGGGCCAGGCTAGGCCGGGCGGGCCGGGGCGGGGCGAGGCGTAGGCCAGGCCGGACGGGCGGCGGTGGCTGGAGCAGGTGCGGGCCCCTGTGGCCCGGCGGGGATGCGCCATGGCTTCGGTGAAGGTGGCCGTGCGAGTGCGGCCCATGAACCGCAGGTGAGTGCGGCCCGGGCAGCTCCGTGTGGTACCTGCGCGGGCGGTGACAGCCCTTGCAGCGGGGCAGGCTCACGGGGAGCTCCGCCTGGACCTCAGGAGCTTTCTCGGGGCGCCGGTGAGCGGGTCTGCGCGGGGAAGCGCTGCCGGCACCGCCGCTGCTCCCGGCGGGCTCGGGAGTAGCTGCCCCCGTTGTGCTGGGAGGTGTGGGGCGGTCAGTGTGCCGTAGTCTGCAGCATGAGGCTGAGCCCGTCAGGATGACGGAAAGGGTGTTTTGGTGAAGGTGGAGAGTTGCTGAGGGGCAAGGGCCTGGCACGGGGGTACAGCCGGCTTCTGAGTGTGAAGGCAAACTGCTTCATGTAGAAACTACAACCTCTTCTGTCTGCTTGGAGCGCTGAGGTTGTTACGGAGTTCGTTCGCAACACCAGCGTTTGTGGGGGAGTCGTGATAAAGGTTATTAGTAGGCAACCTCGAAGTATGAAATAGCAGTCTGCCTCGTTTACTATAGTGACAGGAGTTTATCACCCACCTCCTGAGCTGGTCCGGGAATTAAACACTTTTCTTTAGTGAAAGAAGTGCATAGTATGCATGATAGAGTTAATTTTTGATGATACCATTTAAGAACCATATGCTAGGAAATGATGAGATTCTCCTGGCACTGATCTGACTTCTCTTGTTCTGGAATGACATAGCTAGTTAAAAAGAAAAGTGTTCTAAAAGCATCGACAGCCAGTCAGGCTCCCACCATTCCTTTCATTTGGTCTGATGCAGGTCTATTAATAGTAATTAGCCAGCTTCTGAAATCAGTAAATTGATGCCTTGTTTTCAGTGTGTGTGGGGAAACAAACCTTACAAAAATAAAGTTGATGAAGGTAGGAAGGGGAAAATCTTGCAGGTTGGTTTCAGGTGGTTCAGGCAGTTTGATGGAGTCGAGTGGTTAGAGGTCAGCGTTGGTGAATAATCTCATCACACCCTCCTGCTTCCTCATGCTCCTGCCCCTGAGTTTAACCATGTAGTTCTTACACGTTTTTAAACATATTCCATATAAACACTTGATTTTTCCTTCTTGGACAGCAGGTCTTCCAAGTGTTGGTAAGACTTGGTATTTGTAGTGTTTTGGTAGTATGGAGAAGTTTTGTTTGTGGGTTAGAACTGTGATCTGCTGAGACAGAAGAGGGAGGGAAATGGAAAGCAGATGGCAGAAGAGAAAAGGGCTGGTGATTGTGATAGAGAGTGGAAACACCAACTGATAAAGTGTGAGTTAAAGTGTGCGAATGTCATGGTAAAAACACATCACAGACAAGCCTGTATTGCACATGGGAGGATAACTTGGATGGAGCTGGATCAGAGCATACCTAGAAAACTATGGCAATTGTGATGGAAAAGGAGGCAAAGACCAGGGCAGGTGGAGGCCTGGTCACAGCATAAAGAAGTGGTCTTTAACAGCGAGTAGCTGTGCATAAACCTACTCTGAAAACTAGTAATCATCTAACTGTGGAAATAAGCAAATTGTGTAGAGCCTTCCAGTTGAAGTTGTTAAAACCTTGTAGTCTGTGGGACGGTGCTTGATGTTTATAAAATATCATCAGGAAGCTGGATTCAGTGTTATGGGAAGTTGCTTCTAAGTCTTAATCTTTTTCAGAGGTATGGTTGCTGTTTGGTGTGGTATACAATAGTGAAGGTATGGTGAATGGAAGTCCAGGAGCAATAATCTTATTTTGACTGTATCAGTTTCTCTTGTACATAGTATAGTGTGCGGCATTCCTGCCCCTGGCAGGGGATTGGAACTAGATGATCTTATGGTCCTTTCCAACCCTAACCATTCTACAATTCTCTATCTTCTCTCAGCCGTGTTTCCTTCCTCTTCATGGGTTGCTGCAGCATTTTACAGAGGAAAGGTCTTCCTTTCCAAGGAATTTTCCAATTTAGGTGTTTGTTCTGCATCACTTGTTTTCAAAATCCTTAACATGATCCTGTATAGAATTAAACTTAATTTTGTGCCTCTCTAAATTAGCTTTGGTTTGTTCAAAGCTTAATCATATAACGCAGCTTATTCCATGAGTCATTTTTAATTAGAGAAGACAGAGTTAATGAATGGTTATTGGTAAGACTCCTGCATTATAGAGCAGTTGCACTGTGTGGTGTCATAGCCCTGCTAATTGTGTAATAAGTCATGAACATGCATCTTGGAATGAATCATGTGATAGGGAGGGGGCTGTTGTTTAAGCATTACTTGCTGTTCCATTGCTTAGGTGACAAACTTTAGTCTTTTTTTTCCTGCTGTGATTTATATTTAGTCTTCTTGTTCTCTGACTTGACGTGGAGGGAATTTTTCATTTTGGTGCTGTTGTCAAAGCCCTTGACCATTCTTCTTAAAGTAGTTAACATCCCAAATTGTGTTAGACAGAAGTTAGAGATGTTTGACTATATCCCTGAATAATGTAATAGAAATTATATCTGATGGCTTTATTACAGTTATGCTTCCAGACCAGTCATGACCTGAACTTAGAAAATTCAGTTACTTGGCAAGTCTCTGTTCCCTTATTCAATGCTGAATTGCAATGGCAGCCTTTCAGTCTGTCTGTACTTGTGGTTTAATGTTTCTATAAAGTGGCTAAAAACCTGCCAGCTGACAGAAGACTGGGTTTTCTTCATTGAGTATTAATCTGCAGAGAGGTGAGGTTGGGTGGTTGGTGTATTGTGTTGGGCAAGTGAATGTTTTTGGTCACCATTATTTCTAAGGTTCATTTTCCAAAACAGTCACTAGAAGTGTTCATTTGTTGTCTTATCATTTAGAGGACTTGGCTGGAGAATCCCATATCTGATCCCACAAAATGCAGTTTCTCATCAAGATCCCATCATTCCTCAGCGTAGTCATTTCCTGGGAAAATTATGGGATTATAGAGAAGTGTAATCAGCTTTAAGGCACTTTCCTGATTGCTTACTGAATAGATGACTTCAGGTTACTGGTTACTAGTCACTGTCTTCTGTATAGCGTGAAATATTTGGGATCCTGTTGAGCCTAACCCAGTTTTGGCTCTCTGGTTTTTGCACTGCATCTGCACCATTCAAATAAATATGTTGGTTTATGTTCGTCTGTTCAGAGTCTTAAGAAGAATGAGGGAGTAATTTTTTCTTCTATTTTATGTCATGTTTTCTCTGCATGAAAACTAGAATTCAATTAGTGTTCAGGAAAAGCATTTTTATACTTGTTTTGTCAGTTAGATAAAAGCATCTAATGTATGCTAAATAAGAAAAAATGTTTTGATATTTAATAAAGGAAACATTAACTTGATTCTTTCAGATACTATCACAAATTCTTGTGCCCTTCCATTTCTGACTCCTGATTGCTCTGTTCTACTTGGCTTTTAATTAATGAAGTAATAAAGGAAAACAAGCTTTTTCTGATTTTTTTTAGCCTTTTAAATTTGTTTCTTGCATTTACATAAACTAATTGTTGTATTTAACTGGTTGAACAAATGCTCTGCTGTCCTCACCTGCAGAGGATGCAGCTGGTATCAGAATGTAGGTTTGCACTGCAGTAAATGCTCATTCCCTGTGCTTATCCAGTGCTCTCTCTGGTTGTGTTTATTTAAATGAGCTGTGTAGACTTTCCCACAGCTCTGTTCTTATTTCCAGTAAAATGAAACAGAAATTCCAATTTGGTTTAAGTTTTAAGTGATCGATTTCTAACCCTGCGTGCACACTCTCCTTAGATTCACTCTCCAAATAGAAGTGACTGATGGGGCTGGCAGAAACTTGTGTCTGTGGCTGTAGTGCTCTATGTGATTACACAGTTATTCACAGTTACCACATAAAGATTAACAGCTTTTGTGTTTGATAGTGCGGAGATAGAGGAAAATATGTTTTATTGCTTAGATGAGGCTTTTGTGTGACTCTGGGATTTGTTTGGATTAAAAGCCATACCAATGCTTTAATCCACAAATACATTCTGTGTGATTATTCATTAGATGTAAGGCTAGCCCTCTTGGTTTTGCATTAATGCACCTCTCAGTTATGCTTGTAATTCTAAGTAACTCCTCTGTGTGCAGAGCTGGTGTCAGAGGACCTTAGGGGAATTTAGCACCAACATTACATGATTTTCAGAAGTAACTGCTTGCACAATCCAGGCCTCAGTATCAATAGCAGAGTTTTCAACAGCTCAAATTAATACAGTGATGCAAAGGACAGGGATATAAAATAAGCTGTTTCATTTTACAAGGAGCATGTGACTAGATTGTTTTTGTAGCAGCAGAAAGAGATAAACAAGTAAACAGTAAAGAGCCAGCTGGAGTCTTCATTTCCATTCAGGATGTTTACAAGTGATTTAGGTAGGGGCTTACTGGGAGTATAAAAATTATAATTAACTATCCATGCTTTTTTGAATTGACAAGAGAAGCAAGAGACATATGTGGAGATTATATTATGGAATTTCTGATGCAGGGAAGAGGGGAATGAATTGCTGGCTCATGATGAATTGCTGTGTATAAAATATAGATTACTGTGTATATTTTTCATTTTCATGAATTTATAGAGTGTTTTCACAGAATGTGTATAACATCAGGGTAACACAGGTAGAGTGAGAAAAGGTGCAGTGATTACAAGCAAGGACACCCGTAGTTAAAGCTCATATTTGTCTCTGAAGTGCATGATGAAATTTTTGTGGCATCTGTTTCTGAGCACTGGTTGTTGCTTTTAAGCAGCGTCCAGGGTGATAGCAGAAAGATAACTCAGAGCTTAAATATGACCAAGTGTTGCAATACTGTCACTTTCTCAACTACAGTACCAATGAGGATAAGCCATTTATTAGCAAGCTGAGTTTGCTATTTCTTATGTTAACTGTTTGAACTTCCTATTTTCATAATGGTGGTTGTTATTTGCTTTATAATCAATACAGTTTCCTTATGAAAATAAGGTGAAAGACTTGTAAGGATAGGTGAGGTTCTGGTGTGCCAGGGCTGAACATACCTCTCACTTGCCTCTGCCTTTATCTGTGCGTGAGTCTGAATCCAGTAAAAATCTACTTTGATGCTGGGTTGGTGGGATGAGCTAACTGTTCTGAATGTGACTTTTTCACCTTGCCATATTTTGCGTCCAAAATCTTGAACACATATAACGACCTTCCTTTGGAGGTCATTTCCCTTTGGAGAAGTGTTTAGAGCAGATTCAGCTCTCTCCCTGGAAGCAAGCTGTGCATATGTGTATATATAAGAACCTTCATACGTTCATCAGTGTGTTAGGATTGGATAAGACCATGAAGGTGTAGGCTCTGATCCAAATTTTTGGATTGTATTTAGTTGATACTAAGAGAACTTGAAGTCTAACGTTGAAAGTGGTTTTAGTTATGTAAGAGGCACTAAGAAATGGTTTTATTTTTTATCTCTCACATCTCTTCAAAAGGAGCAAACAGTCGAAAGAGTTTTTATTCTACAGTATGGTCATGCACACCTTCTTAGGATAGGCTCTTTATTATAGGCAGGACCAGAGAAGTGAGCATCAGATGCATACACTGCCTCTCCTTAATAATTACTGCCTTTTACCTGACCTGAGTGAGGATGTGCTTTAACAGATGGATTATAGTTGGCAGTGGATTGGTGATACCCAGTGAGCATGGCTAGGTTCTTGCATGGGATGGTTCACTCATTTGGCCTTGGCAGCACAGCGAGGCTGCCAGATGTGAGAGAGCACACTTGCTTGTTCAGTCGTGAGAAAGAAGTGTAGAATCTGATCTGTGTTTCCCTATAGGTAAAATGAAGTTATTGTATGGCTACGTGTTTAAGGTGTAGGACTTTGAGAGAGAAGACAAGAGAAGTGGATGGGCCGCATGCGTGTGTCTGTTGTAAAGAAGCTGTTCTTGACCAGCATGAAGGAGGGATCTGCTTGTTCAACACAGCAAGAATGTGTGTTCTGTGAGCATGGGTACCAGCAATAAATTGTGACATAAACATTTGTAAGTATGGAAAAATATCCTCAAAAAATCTCAAGGGTGGTAGGTATGGCTGATGTTGTAGTTCTGAAGTAAGGATGCAATTGAGCTAGCAGTGTTTGCTAGGAAACAGAGGTACTGTGTATTGTGAGGCTTCTCTAAGTGATATCTACGTGGATCATATATTTAAGAAGAGGATGTAGTAAGCTATGTTATAAGGCTGCAAGTAGACCATTTAAAAATTAAGAAAAGCCTGGAGCACCTGCTGCTGAAGCAAATGAAGTAGAAGTGACAGCTTGCTCACAGCAGAACGTTGACTCAAACTTGTAGCAAATAGGAAAGGAAAAAGGAAAATAAAACAGAAAAGAGCCTTTTGGCCTTACGGAAAAGTCTTGGTTGTCAGTGGCAAGAATAAATAAGAGGGGGTGTAAGTCTTGTAATCAGGATAGTGGCATGGGAGATGGTTGGATTTTAAGGGTTTTTTTAGCATAAGTGTAATGATTGGTAGATAAATAGTCCTGGCCTGGTTAGGTAGAAGATGGTTTTGCGGAAGAAGCAGCAGCCGTGAGGAGAGGGTAAAAAAATGCCAAAGTTATTTTACTCAGTAGTTTAAGAAGAACATTGCAAATGTAAAGCAGAACAGTTGCTCTCGTGAAGAGTTTAAGTTGCAGATGGTCTAGCCATGTGTTTCTTATGGGGTGGTAAAATGCAGTATTGGACAGCTGCGTTAAGGAGTGGCATCTAATTTGAGTATGGCCGTTGCTAAAAGGAGAAGTTAAAGCCAAACGGAGAAGCCAGCACCATGGCTGATGGTTGGCTGGCAGTCTGGATGCCACAGGTCAGGATGTTCTAGAAAAACTTGTTGGACTCTCCTTAGCCTTTTCCACAACAGCAAATGTCAGTAGGGCTGAAGCAAACTGAAACTTAGGGGTACAAGCAGTAGAGAATGTCAGCACTCTCAAGTGGCTTTTTTCTCCTGTGTTTCACACCTGTGCTGAAGTATGTGGTTTTTGGACATCAGTGGCTTGTTTTTCTCCTCTTGTTATGCCCTTTTCCTCCGTGGTTAATCTTTGCAGTTTTTCTGCTTAAAACTGATGAATTTGAACACAGAAGTGTGCTACAATCACAATGCTGGTCTTGTTCACAAATACATTGTTGAGTCGAACACTGAAGCTGTGGCTTGTGTTTCGTCCATCAGGACCCTTAGTCAATATCTTGTGAAGTTTTGTTTCTGGAACCTCATTATCTGAATTATGTTGGAAAAGATCAAGAAAATTATGGGAATCATACACACTCTGTGTTACAACTACTGGAATAGATTAGGAGATGCAAATGTTGAAATATTTGTAGGGCTTAAATGCTGAAAAGAGGAATTAAATGTTTAGTTATTGCTCCTTCATAGTATCTTGGAAGTAATGGGATGAAGTTTATAATGAATCAGCTTAAACAGTATTTAAGGAATTACTAGAAATGAGATAGTGCAGGTTGTGGAAAAGTCTTCCCCAGGGAAATGAAAACCCAGGCAGCTGGGAAGAGCTAATGTGCTTGAAGAAGAAACTCATTACAGGAAGCAATCTGGCTGGAGTGGGAAGGTGGGACCAGGTCTGGGTGAGTTTTAAGTAGCTCCTGCATTTGTGGTTCTAGTTCTGACTTCCTCTGTTGTGGTTTTTGCACAGCTTTATACACAGGAAAGAGAATAAACAGGATATGCAGCAGGATCTTGCCATTTTTGTGTGCCAAGCAAGGTGTAGCAGAGAGAGAGAGTCCAACAGCTTTATCCTTGTTTTGATGAACAGCAGATCTTGGAGCAGACTTGACTGCTGCAGAAGGAGCTCTGAGGAGTTTCAGCAAAGTACTGGGTTAACTGGAGAGTTAATGGGTGGGACTGGCAGAGCTCAGGAAGCCCACATATAGCTTCAGTTTACATGTGCTTATTTTTCTGTCCTATTTAGTGCTTTCATGTAAATGCTTCGAACGTTTTTCAGGCCAGTCGGAACTCTCACAATCACTACCTTGTTTTGTCTGTCCCCCTCCCTAGCATTGAAGAACAAAGACCTTCCAGTGCCAGTGGGGCCAGAGCACAGTGGCAGTGTGGCTGTGTGTGGGGCAACGTAATCAAACTGGCCTCATTTACAGTTTCTAATCCCCCAAACTTTACCGTCTTAAGCATTTAGAGTTAAAAACCTAGTTTTTAATAGCGTTTCCTAGTTCTTTTATTTCAGTATTATCAAGCACATTGCCAGGTTACCTCGGTATTTTATATCACGAAAATGATGAACAATAAAATACTTTCAAGCTCAGCTTTTTGTTGAGAGCTCCCAGAAACCAGCAGAGAAAAAAGGAATGAGTTTCTTTGTACAGTAGCTTTCCTGCTGAAATGATGTGAGAGGAAGGTGAGTCTGTTGTTTTCTCAGACTTTGTTTATTTGAAATTAAGACCAGTTTTGAAATAAATGAGATTAGCACTCAGCTGTTTTAACCTAACTGAGCTCTTGGACTTGAAGTCTCTTGAAAGTCTGGGTGTCTGAAAGCAGGTATTGTTGGTAAGAGCAGCTGACTGAGTTGAAGAGCAAAGTCCTCTGTTTTGCAGTAGCTATGAATACAAAGCCAGGATTATTTATTGAGAGAGGGTTTTTCAGAATTATCTAACAGAAAAAAAGGCGTACATGGCACTCAGCATCTTAATTGCTGGTAGGCAGAAGCTCCTATTGTAGACTCAGACACTTCAAATAGTACCTTTGTGAAGACTCTTCTCCAAAGAGTTTATATTGTAAATAAAAAGTGATAGAGAGTTAAAGAAACTTGGAGTACACGCCTCATTTTTCTGTATACTTATACATTTGAAAGATATTTGTGCTTAGATAACTGAGGTAATTTGTTGTTCAGTCCAGATGGCTTCTATGTGTTTCAGTAGAGGAAAAGGATGACAGAACAGCAGCCTTATAAGGGGCTAATAGATCTGTGAGGTCAGGCACAATTTTTTTCCCTTGCATTTCTAATTTTGAGTACCTCGTGCCCCAAAAGACAAGGGAACTGCAGGTAAACAGTGCGATTTCTTTGAACTGTACTGTGCTGTACACAGGATGTTAAGTCAATGCTATCTTTCTGACTTGCGATAGCAGGAGTAAAGAGCAGATTGGAAGAAACAAGATATTGAAATACATGTGAAGTAAAATCCAGGAGTCTTAGAGAGGTTTTGTAGTGTCATGATAGTTCCAACAACGTTCCAGGCTATAATTCAGATCAACTTGGTCCTATCTGAAGCTGTATTTTCTGTTGCTTCTGCCAAATATGGGCATATACTACATTGTCTTAAAAGCTGATATCAGTAATGTGTAAGCGGGGGATCACACATAAGTATCTTAAAACTTAGCTATGCAGGACAAGCCACTATTGGTAAGACCATTACTGAATCATAGAATCATTAGGGTTGGAAAGGACCTTAAGATCATCCAGTTCCAACCCCCCTGCCATAAGCAGGGACACC
>JBCJKH010031004.1:0-13294 GCA_039877255.1 Loriculus beryllinus | reverse complement strand
CATGGTTGCCAAGAGCCTGCAAAACCGATGAATAAATGAAGCTTAAATAATGTACAAATGAAAAGAGCTGCAAGTGCACAGGGAGTACAGACAACATCTGCACTTCAGTAAATAAAGTTCCTTGCCTAGGGAGCACAAACCAGGTTCTGTTTCCTGGAGCTTCAGAGCAGTTTCCCTTCTGGCAGAATAACCCATAACTATTTACATGGGTTTTTTTTGTAGTGCCTGTCTTCGAAGCATCTGGTTTCAAATACCATGATACCAGCTAATTGATGGGCAGAGAATAATTGCCAAGGAACCTACCACATGGGAAAGTCTGCCCAGAGGTAAAGCAGACCCCTTCATCTGTTGATGGAGGTGGTCTCCTGCCATCTGTTACATGGTGTGGTCTCCTGCTGGTACCTACATAGGGTTTGGTTTTAGGGAATATGTGAATGTCGACGGGTTACTGATCTTCAAGATGTTTGAGTACATGAATAAGGAGAAGACGAGCTGTAGGAGGGGATGAAAAATTTTGGAAGGACTGACTGAACAGTGGTCATTATTCGGCATTATTAATTCATTATTTGCTTGAGTTTGGAGAGATTTAATGAGTAGCAGTTGTAACTGCGTTCTTAAGTGCTTAAGTGAGAGAAGCCATGATAGGGTAAGAAAAATAATGGTAAAAGTAATTATACTAATTTGTATTGTGGCATCTTGACTACAAAAGGCAAAGTTTTGGAAGGCTCTGTTAATAGAAGATTTAAAAAATCGCTAGTTTTACTTGGGGTGTTGAGTCATACCTTTAAAACTTCATAAATAACTTCTCCAAACAATAGAAAATATTCGTTTTCTGCAGGGAACTGCAAGAAATTTTTCATGCTCCAGGGTCCCACTTGATCCATGTAATGCCTGTTGTGGTATACTTTTCCCTGTCCATGCATTGCAAGGCAAAGCTGTGGAATAGCATCAGAATACAATTTCTCTGTGTTTTGGGATCTTTTTGTCAGGTTTCAGGACAAACAATAGGGCTCTTAAAGACAGGTGCAAAAGTAGAGGAAGGTAAGCTCCTGTGAAAATGCTCACAGCTTCAGGCATTTATTTTTAAGTAAGTAGCTTCAAGACTACAACTGTACAGATTCAGAAGATTGAACCAATGAGGGGTTATCTTCCTGCAGTTTTCTTCTTCTGC
Organism: Loriculus beryllinus; assembly: GCA_039877255.1. Classification (NCBI taxonomy): domain Eukaryota; kingdom Metazoa; phylum Chordata; class Aves; order Psittaciformes; family Psittacidae; genus Loriculus; species Loriculus beryllinus. Next base: position 12,123 of record JBCJKH010031004.1, on the reverse strand, counting down.
TCTTGTGAATTGCTGCAGGTTCTGAAGTCGTTTTCTACATCTCTTTTTCAGAAACTGTCCTCTGTTTTGTCTTCTTCATTCCCGTGTTTCCTGTACCCTGGGCAAGACTCGCACCACCTGCTTTTGCTCCCTACTGCTGAATGAGAATTCGAGTGTCTGGTTGCGTGACAGTAACTCTGCACCCTTGCTCCAATGGCTGCCAAGCCATCGAAGCAGCCGAAACGTGCCCACACTTTGAACCCAAGAGTTTCTTAGACACTTGAGCTCAAGTGCTCACACAGAGGTAGAAGTGTCTGAAGTGTCAAAATGGTTGAGTATTTGAGTTCAACCTCACTGCAATCCAGCCTTGAAATGGAGATATGTAAAGATATATAAGCACTGGTACTAGTTTCTTCCAGTTAACAAACTAGTTTTTCCACCTCCTCGGTGCTTTCTGAGGTGCCCTGCTAAGGTCCAGTTTCTCTCTGTTGATTGTGCTGAGTATTTCAGCTCATGTTCATCAGCCAAATCTGGTGTGTGATACCTGACACCAGCTTCCCATCCTCTAAGCAATTCCGCTACTGATGGGCCTTTCTCCATCCTTTCAACCCTTGGATCTTCTGGTCTTTACAAACTCAGTAGTCAATCTTCATGACCTAACAAAAGGTTAAGAGTCAGTTTAATGTTGCCTGTGAAGAGCATTTTCTTCTTAGCACTTGTCCATCCACAGGTAACGTAGGTGTTTAACAAAAAAGTAATATTGTTCTTCCCCTAAAAATTAGGTCTGTGTAAAATGTTAAATAATCTTAATGAAAAATCCTGTCTTTCAGAGTTTCGTTTACAGTGGCTTTTTTAAGAGACATACGAGTGAATGTCTCCAGAGTAATGCTACTTTGCCTGTTTTTTACCTTCTTATGCTATATGCATATTTAATTGAAAGTAATGAAAGGTCTTCTTAGGTTGAGCTTGTAAGAGTGATATTCTTTCAGTGATGTAAATAGCTTGAGAGGAATGTGGTTAGTCTTGTCTCTTTCACGTAGCTCTATAGTGGCTGGGTGAGCAAGACTCATTGAGAAGGGAGGCTGGAAACAATTCCTGGGAAACAATTGACTAGGAACTCCAGTCAAGTGACCCTCACTCATGGTCTTCCATCATCTTAACTTTTTTCTTGCCTGAAGTGATACTAGATTAATGGACAAACAAACTATTTCTGGTATTTCTTTCACCAGCCGTCCCTTCCTGCACTAGGTTTTCCATTTGTCTTCTACAAAGGGAAAGAAGATCTGACATTTTGTGTACCAAAGGAACTATTGAAGAGGAAGGATTTTGTGGATGTTTTTAATATCTTTAATAATGCTGTCAATGATGTGGATGAGGGGATCAAGTGCACCCTCAGTAAGTTTTCAGACAGCACCAAATTGGGTGGGACTGTTGATCTGCCTGAGGTTAGGAAGGTTCTGCAGAGGGATCTGGACAGGTTGGATCAATGAGCTGAGGCCGGTGGTTTGAGGTTCAACAATCCTAAGTGCTGGATCCTGCACTTGGGCCACAACAACCCCATTCAATGCTACAGGCTACAGTACCTGGGGGTGCTGATTGATGTCTGCTGAACATGCGCCAAATTGTGCCCTGGCAGCCAAGCCAGCAGCATCCTGGCCTGTATCACAAATAGTATAGCTAGCAGGGCCAGGGCAGTGATCATTCCCTTGTACTCTGCACTGGTGAGGCTGCATCTCGAATCCTACGTTCTGTTCTGGGCTCCTCACCACAAGAGAGACTTTGAGGTGCTGGAGTGGGTCCAGGAAAGGGCAGCAAAGCTGGTGAAGGGTCTGGAGAATAGGTCTGATGAGGAATCGCTGAGGGAACTGAGGGTGTTTAGTCTGGAGAAGGCTCAGGGGGGACCTTATTGCACTCCACAACTACTTGAAAGGAGGCTGTAGCGAGATGGAGTCTGTCTCTTCTCCCATGTAAGAGGATATAAGACAAGAAGAAATGGCCTGAAATTGCACCAGCAGAGGTTTAGATTGGATATTAGGAAAAATTTCTTCCCCAGAAGGGTTGTCAAGCATTGGAACAGGCTGCCCAGGGAAGTGGTTGAGTTCCCATCCCTGGAGGGATTTAAAAGACTTGTAGATGTGGTGCTTCAGGTTTAGTGGTGGACTTGACAGTGCTGGGTTAACAGTTGGTCTTTTCCAACCTAAACGAATCCACGATTCTACGTGGTAGAAGAGACTTAGAATTTCAGATGCTTTTAAACGAGAATCCAGAGGTTAAGAAATATCCCCAAGCTTTGCTCTGGAAGCCTCTGTGATCAAAGAAACCAACTGGGGCAGTAGCATGGAGTTTAAACAAAACGAGTTTAAAAGTACATTGAGGATGGACGTTCCACTTGGTTGATGTGGTGTGATGAGACCGTTAGGATAGACCTGCCAAATTGGATGGAGGTACTGCTATATTTGTACAGTTCCCCACACCAACTGTTTGTGGCAAGGAGATGTATGTAAGGCAGTTTGGTGGCAAATATGAGCACATTTTGTAGCACTGTGTCATTGTCAAGAGCATGCAACCTGCCATCTGCCAAGTACCTCATGCCTGTCCAGCTCACAGCAGCTGCCGCCGGATTCCAGGCACCCAGCGCTGTGGCCACTCGGGGGCAATGAGCACTACTTGGTGCTTTGCTCTTGGACAAGTACTATAAAATTATCTGGGCTAAGTTGCTGCCTAGTACAGCTATGGGCTGTGGTTACCTCGGAGCCTAGATAGCTGGGTTCAACTCGCAGCAACTGTTTCCCACCCCCGTCTGACATCAAAACTGCAGCACAGCCCAGATGGTGCACAGAAGGTACCAACCCAAGGAGCTCAAATGTTGCTGACAAACCTGCTGACATGCCTGTACAGCATCCGATATCCTTACAGAGGCACCCGTGGCCATTTTAGCTGGACTTTTCAGGGCTGTTTGAACTTCGTGATGATACTCTTAGTCAAGAATTTTCTTTTGAAACTGAGGGCTCTCAGCAAAACGTTTATGGACTTTTGAAGGGACACACGGAGGGAGGTGCTGCCTACAACAAAGCAAGTGTTGCATCACTGGTTCATGTAATTGAAGTAGTTTCTTGCAAGCTGCTCGTGATTCATGAGAGATAATAAATAACTGAGGAATGATTATGCCTGATGAAGGAAACAGTTGTTGCAGAGATGCTGTTTGGTTGTCCTGGTTGTGATTAGCTGGTTTCAGAAGGGGAGATAAAAAGTCGTTTTAATACACCAGAAGATACATACGGACCTCACACAGTTTCCTCATTTTTGATATATGCTCGACTGTGGGATCAAGGTAACTGCCAAGAGCATTTCTCATGCAGACACTGAAGGATGGTGATAGAAATCACAAATAAGTAAAGCCTACAAACGTGGCCAAAATGGGGTTTTACAACAGTTTGCTTTCTGAAAGCACCAAATACAGTTTTTCTGTATTAATCTTCTCCTTTGACATGATACGACACAGAATGTGGAGCATGCATCCAGGTTACCTTTAAATGAAAAGCAGAGGATGGAATTTTCCAAAAACGTACACTTAACCCAAATCTGATCACATTGATGTAAATGGGTATTTATGAACAGTGTTGTCCAAGTCTCATGGCTGACTGCATTTGAAAATTGTGCACTGTTCCTGGAAACATCTTACATGCAAAATTAATTTTACTGAAAATCAATGCAATAAATAGAGGACATTTTACAGATTGAATTTTTATGTTTAACTGGGAAATTGCAATTCATTTTTACCAGCTTACTAAGAAATGTCCTGCAGTGTTGTTTATACATACAATCAGAAACCTTCATAAACTTCATACAAATAGTTGGAAGTATGTGGCAGCCTGTGTTAAGTTGCTGAAATATCGGATAATCTGGACATTTTGGGAGAAAGTGTAGCTTGACAAGGTGGGGGTAGCAAACTTGTATGGTAATCATGAGCATAATTATACATCCCTTTGTCCTGATGTTAATCCCCACATCACCCCTGCAAGGTAGGATCTATACTGTTGCCTTAATCCTGTTGATTTTCTTAGTCATGTGAATGCCACAGGAATGATAAATGTCAGGGCCCTTTCCTTATATTCAGCAGATTTGGTACCTCGTAATTGTGTAATTTGGCCTGAAGCAACCCCTAGGCAGTGGGTGTTCATGGGAAGCGCGCAGAGGGGGTTGCGGGGATTAAGAGCAACAAGGGGAAGTCACCACCTGTTTCCCTCCCCTCCCCTCTTTCTTTTGTCTCTTCCCAGGAGAAAAACCCTACAAATGTACCTGGGAAGGCTGCACCTGGAAGTTTGCTCGCTCCGACGAACTGACGAGGCATTACCGCAAGCACACAGGAGTGAAGCCATTCAAGTGTGCAGACTGTGACCGCAGCTTTTCCCGCTCAGATCACTTGGCGCTCCACCGCCGTAGGCACATGCTGGTTTGAGAAACGTTACCTGTTCCAGCTGAGTTTAAGAGCTGGATCTCTTAACTACCCGGAGTGAATTCAGCAGGGCTGAATTCCCCTCTACAGTGTTAACAGGCAGGGCTTCCCCTGATGTCCGTAACATAACATAGTAACAGAAATTATTGAAAAAGGCAGGAAAAGAAGTGCCACTCTTCTCCTCACCATCTGAAGTTAACCCCGCCTGCCCCTCAGCATGGCTACCCCCTGAAAGTGTCATCACAATCACCTGGGAAATAGCAGCTGAAATGCTATGGGAATGGGCATTATTTTACATGCTGCATCCTTTGACAAAAAGGTGTTTATAGCTTGTATGGTTTCTCAGCTGTCGGACATTCTGTTCCTGAAAAATCACTGCTGATTGGAGGATTAGACACCACAAATTGATGATGATGTTGAAGATGAAAGCAAGACCGCTAGACCTTTATTATCCCATCTTTTCCCCTTATTTTGAATACCATCTGGCTGGTGGTCAACATTATACCCGAGCTGTGCTACAGACAAGCTGCATGTGAGTAGGCAAGAAGATTCTGTTGGAGAGGTCCTACTGTCAGAGCTGAAGGGTCGCTTGAACAGACTTTTACAATAGTGATGGTGGCATTTCAGTATTGTACCGCAATTGTCATTATGCCCTAGAGGACACCAGCCATTTAACCTTTTTCTTTTATCTTTTTTTCCCTTTCTTTTCTTTTGTTGTTATTGTTGAAGTCTGTAAAATAAACAAGGGGCAGCAGCATCTCTGCTGAAAGTACAATATTAAGTATCTATATTTTACCATGGACTTATTTAGAACCGTTTCTGATTTGTGTAGAAAGAGCACATCTAAAAACTACTACTCCATTCTCAACATGCAGTTTTCTTTCATGCAGGCATTCTCTTCCCCATGACCATTAATTGATCACAAGGAATAGTCAGACCTTACACTCACTGGTAACAAGGTTAGTGGTGTAGCCATTCATGAAATGGAATTGAACAAACAAACAAAACAGAGAAGAAACGGCTGCATCTCTTGCAGAGAAAAAGCAATAATGAGTAAAATAGCTCTCAAGAGAATAATTTACTCCACACCAACAGAAACAGGGAGTATGCAGAAATAGCACATAAGCTCATTTAAGTTAGTCTTTCTGATGGTTTCACTGACCTGCTAGGTACCACAATTAAGTACATTCATTTCCTTCAACATAATATTTGTTTCTGGAAAGCAAGAAAGATAAAGGAAAGAGCTGATTATTCAGGACTCAGAGGATGAACCATAAGTAGGAAGGAGAAATGTTTCTGCAGTGGTGCTCTGCAAGACATTAGGTTTCTCACTGGGAGTTAGGGAATAATAAGATTTTGCCAGCTGTCTGGTATGATATAAATGGTCCTTTATATGGGTACCAGTGGCTGCCTCTGCTGGGATTTTCAATCCAAGCCTTTTCAGATTAAATAAAAGGAAATTCTTGATCATTCCCATACAGCCCTATAATTGCTAACCAATTTGTATTAATTGAATTGTGTAGGAAAGAGAGTAACTCTTAGTCATCAGTTGTTCATGTAAACAAAATGCTGTTTTTCTGTTTTCTTTCTTCACAAGGATCTGCCTATTCAGCTGAATTTGTCAAAGAGGAGGCTTGCAAAATTTTTTAAGTGTTGAGATTTTTATAGTTTAGAGCTGAAAGATGTATACGTAAAGGTCTTTTGCAATGCATTTAATTATGAATATTTGGTTCCAGGAATTGCACAGAATAAACTTGTGATGCTACTTGTTCATTTTTAAATGTTTGACCAGTCTGAATTAATTTCCGATTCCTGAAGTACTTGTAGTAATGCTGGGGGGATTCTGAAATCTAGTTAATCTTTGAGCACAGAGTACCCATGCAGATACTGAAAGCAATTATAGTTAATTGAGGATTCATATGACTGGGATAATACTTTATAACAGCATTCACAGGACCCAGAGTTTGATTGTCTTTAAGTACGTTCTTAATATTCCCCAGTACTGGGTAGATTATCAGCTCTCTGAAAGAACTCCAATACTGTTCTAGCTCCCTTCCTGCCTAGTGGTCAGCAGAGAAACCCAAGACAAGTTATTCAGAGCCATTGTGGGAAAAAATGCGTCTGTCAATTCCCATTGACTGGGTGGTAATCAAATTCCATCAAATTTGGCAACGCTTTAGTGTCTGGCTCCAAATCAGGAACAAAGCAGAGGCACTAAGTGTTCATGCAAAGCGTGAAAAGGTTGTGTTGGATCAGGGCTTCTGGATAGGCCATGAGGCATTGTGGGGCTGCAGACCTGGGTCTTTACCAGCAGCATTACTGTTGTTGGTTAAAAAAACTAGCTGTCAGTGTTGTGCGTGAGATGGTTCATGGATTATATCTGAGGTCTGTGTTTTATGTACATTTGTATTGTCCCCTTAAATGGATCTGTCATTCTCACTGTTTAGGGAAAGAAGTCAGGTCAGGTAACAGTCACTTGATAAAACTATTTTTCTGCCCAAGACCATTTTACCAACTAATAACTTGAATAGCAGTAATTCAGTAGAAGAACCAATGGCATAAAGAATTCCTTTCAGAATTTATGATTTATTTTCTCACATAGGAAATGAAGTTTATTTGACCAGAAACTCTTACAGCCATTCTGTTAGCATACAAGCAGAGCTATGAGAGAGATCATGTCTGATGTTACTCACAAAGGGAGGATTCACAACTAGAGGAGACCAATCTCCTCTTTAGGTTTCCCCTGTAGTCAATAAAGAGAGGAAAAACTGAGAGAAGTTGTGAGGCCTTAAATTTATTTCAGCATTTGGCTCCAAACTGCCCCGAGGAGAAGCGTGTATCACAGACACTGGGGAGGCTCCTTTCCCATGGCTGAGGTTGGTGTGTGTGAATCCCTTGTCTTTCAGCTGGTTGTCCATTATTTCATGCATAGGAAGCACTGCAACAGAAAGAGGGTCAGGTCTTATTCAAGGAACTCCAAAGTGATGCAGGATTAAAGCAGCACTGGCACCAAGGGACACAGTTACAAAGGGCATCAGTGGTAATAGAACGAAGCCAGAAGGTAATGTAGTGTACACTAAATTGTCTTTCTTTCACAGGCAGGAAGTATATCCTCAATCTTTCCAGCACACATGTAAGGGCTTTTTGTGGTGCTGTTACCTCTAGACAACTTACACAACCAGCAGTAGTACCCAGTATGGTTCTTAGTGAGTTTCTCATTCGTACCAGTACCCACAGGCTTTGAGCCCAAATACTCTTCAAGTTTGTCTTCTGTTTTGTTCTGAAGGGGAAACTTCAGTGGTATTTTAAGAGAAGTTTACTTTGTAGGAGAGGGGTGTTTGGATGTGGATCTGATGTCCTGCAGATTCTCAGGGTGTCATTCTCTCAGTGGCTGTCGTTCAGACCTGCCAAACTTTTGTGCTTGTGCAAAGAGCAAGGGCAATTGCTCAAGGGTAGTTTCCTCAAAAATCCTGGTACGTCACTGCAGGTCCATGGCATTTCATAACATGGTGAAGGCTTATGTCATATGTAGGATGCAGAAATACCAGATTTCATCTTGACGCAACATAGTAAGTCCGTCTTAACTGAGCACTTGGGAGAGACAAATATAGAGTCCCTTTCTTTCAGAAAGACAGACATTATGCTTTTGAGTGTAAGGATGGGAAATATCCACCATGCCCATTACAGCTTAAAAGAGAAACTATGCCACAAAGTGTCAGATTTTGTATGTTTTCAAAACGCCTATTTTCAACTGGCACAGGTTGCCCAGAGAAACTGTGTCTGTAGCATCCCTGGTAGTGTTCAAGGCCAGGTTGGATGGGGCTTTGAGCAACCTGCTCTAGTGGAAGGTGTCCCTGCCTATAACAGGGGGTTGGAACTAAATGATCTGTAAGATCACTTCCAACCCAAACCATATGATAATCCAATGATCTGTCAAGAAATCTCAGAAGCCATCATTCAAGGAAAATGTAAGGAACAAGTGGTTTTTGAATTTTAATTTGTCATTTTTTGAGCACCTGTTTTATTCAGCACTGTAAAATTGGCTCATAGCAACAGCAGTTTATACATGAAGATGCAGTATTCCTTATTCTCTGTCACGCTTACACAGTTAATTAAATAGATTTAGACTGCTTATGTATATGATTATTTGCTGGAGTAATGTATAATAAAATTAACAGTGTTGAAAATTACATAAGTGGCATTGATGTTTGGAGTAAACTCACAGTGCAGAGCATGGACAAATAGCTGGACAAACTTTCTCCCCTTTAATAATTGGAATGACAGTGATCAGAAGTCTCATTTTCCATTAGCCACATTGAAAATGTATTCTAGTTGCCATTTATAAATTTATCTTCTGATAATAAACGCTGTTTAATGGAAAAAAATCTCTTTCTTCTTTATTGAAGGTGGGTACCTCAAAATCGGGGTAAGTTTCATAATTTATATCCTGCTTATTTTTTTAGTTTGAACTTTGGAAAGGTCAGTGCGTGAAACTGCATCATCCACAACAGACAAGTCTTAGGATGGTTCAGTAAATCCGCCCTACTCCTGCATGCTCATCCATACCCTTGTACGTATGAACTTCAGCTCTTCCACGTACCTCCACCCATGTGCAGGTAAAAAAAAAATAAGTTTATTTTAAAAAATTAATCAGAAAAGTTCAAATTGGAAATAAGCACTATAAAAGAAATTACTACCTTTTTAAGAAACCAGCTCATGTTGTTGTATTATGTCCTTGCCTGTGATTTGTAACTGGAGAAGTGCACACAGAAATTTAAAGATAGTTGTATTTTCACATTTCTACTATAGCATAACAGTTGCTCTTTAATGTATGTTTCTGCAGTCATGCTCGTTGGTACTGTGAAAAGGCTTAAATTCTGATCAATTTCTTCAGTAAATCAGGTTTTAGTGCAAAAATGTAGCTGTAAGGATACTGCATCTTTAGAAATCAAAAAAGTATTTTACTATACTTGTAACAGTCTGCATATTCTGTAATATACGTGATAGTGGAAAAGTATTTTCGAACTCACAATTTTACCTGGGATGTAAATAGGTTAAACGAAGTACATTTTAAAAAATCCTTCCATTTTCATCAGGATACCTGGTTAGAAAATGCCTAGCAAAGCTGAAACAGAAAATGTAAGAAGTTGTTCAGTTTTATCAGAGCATGTTTTCTCTGCAAAATGGAGTGGCCACTTCTTTGCTGTTTCACAGATAGCTTGTGATATAGCGAAGTCCTGCTGAGTCCTTCAGTGTCAAATAAGTCAGCACTCAGAATGTCTTTGAGTAGAAAAAGGAACACTTAATCAAGATGAAACCGTATGAAAGGTTTGGGTTTTTTTTTTGCGTTGGATTGTATATTTTTTTTTCCTTCTGGCATTTTACAGTGAATTGCAGATACAGTAACAGCAAACTCTCATTTGATTTAGTTTCTTCTTATATTTCCCCTGACTACAGTGCATCTTGAATAAAGGTTGCAGAGCTGAAATGGACAGCTGCTCTTTGCTGATTCCAGGGGAGTTTAGTCTTCTAGGTGCAGTGACATGTCAACCAAATCAGTTGTAGCAGGACAGTTGTGACATTTAAAATGCACATACACTTCAGCAGGATAGCCTAAAATCTATTTTAAAAGATGAAACAGAAACTGAAAGTGCCTGTAATTAAAACTGATGGGATGTTCCTATACTTTTACACAGCAATAACTTGCAGGATTCTGTTAACAGTAAGGTGACAATTAAATTTTACTTGGTGAACAATAATGCAGCACAGAAACACAAAGTGCCATTTGTATTTTCACATGTTGAGATGTTGTGTTAGAGGTTTTAGTTATTTTCTCAGATAACATCTGTCATATAGTTGTAAAAAGAAAATGAATCTTAGTTTACAAGTGATTCATATCCATATCGATTCTCAGTAGGTGTGATGGAGGTCACTGTCAAGCAGTGTTTTGGTGTTTTTTTCCCTAATGTATGTCTGATGTGCCCGTGTATCCAGGGTATTCTCTAGTGAAATAATCCAAAAACCAGCAATAAGCCCAATGGAGCTTTTTTAGAGTATATGGTAGAATAGGGATTCCCTTGCATAATCCTCTGCGTTGAATTCTGGAAATGCCAAGTTCACCTCATGTCTCTTTTCTACTTTCATGTAGTGCTCATGGTATTTAATATCATCTTAGAATTGATTAACTTCAGGAGTGGACAAAATATATCACTTTTCTTTTTTGGAGGACAAATGCATGAAAAATTGGGGACTGTCAGTCTAGAAACTATTTGAATAGCAAACAATAAATCGCTGTTCCTAAAATGGAGTAAGGAAGTTTATTATATCAAATGGCCTAGACATTTGCATCAATAGACTAATTGATCTTACAAGAAAATGGCCAGCTGTGACTCTTCTAATCTTTTTTCTCAATTATGTGGGTTTTTTTTAAATCTTGTAAGTTTCTGTAAAAATAAAAAATATTAACTGCTGCTAATGGATTCTTAAAATAGCAGTGTAATGCCATCCCTCATGCTTCTTCTGTGTCTAAAAATGAGTTTATTGGAGATCAAAATGTAACTGTTAGTCTAATACCTTTGCTAAGGAAGACTGCTTTCCATCCTTTAAATTCGTACCTGGTATTTATCCAGGCAGAACTTTGTATTTGAAAACATTCCACATTTTGCCTAGACTTTTGCTGCCATTGTGGGTTGCTGCTGGAACAGGATGGTTGTTAGGGCTGTATTCCACGGGGGCAGGACCGGATGTGCACAATAATGCTCATATACAAAAAAAAGTGCAGGTGAAGAAAAAAAGCACATAGGCTCACATGTAAAAACTAGACATTTATGCCCCTTGGTTCATCCTGTGACAAGACCACTAGTTTAGTAGCAGCTTAGTTTTAAATGTCAGCCATCAGTGGAAATAATCCCATCAGAACATGCATGTACTTATTCTGTCATCCTGAGCTTAATCTCCAGGAATTAAGCACATAAAAGAATACAGTTCATGCTGGGGATTTTAGGAGGTCACCAGGGAATGTGTCATCAGAAAGACAAAGGAAGCAATAGTTTCTTACCTAGAACCTGAGCCATTTTTGGAGAGGAGGGTTTGGTTCTTTGTTCTGGAGTAGCAACACTACAAGGAGGCATCCTTAGAAACTTGCAGTGTTGGGAGGTTTGGCTAACTGCAGCATTATGGGTGTTAGTTGCATAGGAAAGAGCACCTTGTCTTCACTATCTCAAAATGAGACAGGGATTTTTTTCTTCATTCTGAAAAACAAATACTGAGTTGTGTTGGGGTTTTCTTGTCAGTTTTACTGATTTGCCAGCAAACTTCTATAGTAGCTTGCGCTTACTGATTTTTAAAGTACAGAATAAATGGAATTGCCCATGTAGTAATTTTTAGATTATTTAGTACACAATTGTATACTACTATTTAGTACACAGTTGTGTGCCTTGTTTTGCAGACAAGCAAAACTGGGCATGTGAATTTTAGCTATTAGGAAAATAGGAGTAGAATAATTATTTGAGGTTCTATTGTCTATATGTATGTGACCTGCAGCAGCTTCCCCAGTTCAGTCTCAAAAGTTTCAAGAGCCAAGATGCTGCCAGTTATAAAAGAAGAAGTGAATGGTAGTTCATAAGTTAATTTGCTAAACCTTGCTCCATGTTGTGACCTTTGCATTTATAAAACAGTTCAGTGACTGG
>JBCJKH010031003.1:2248-14148 GCA_039877255.1 Loriculus beryllinus | reverse complement strand
GATACGATATTACTACGGCACGAGTTTTATGTAACTTATCTTTTAAGCATTTTACATTTATTCCTCCAGGGCCTCTTCCTGGCGGATGCCTCTTGTTCTCTTTGGGACTGAAAGATTCTTATGTTTATCTTCAATCTCTTCATTTTATTTCATAGAAGATGAAATAATAATTGCTAGGTTGTGATATGGGCAACAGGAGCCTTCAAAACCATTGATCAAGGGTTATGGCAGGTGGTGGTCTGTGGAACCCAACATCTGCAAAAATCTGGTCCTCAGATGTTAAGGAATTGTTTTTGTACAACTTCAGGCAATCCTTAAAATGCTTCTCATGGATTGGCCAGAGCTAGTGTGTCTTTTTAAGGTCACTCACCCCGTCTTACAGCTATCCTCAATAAAATACATTAATTCCATTGTAACTACATATTCACTCAGTTGTCGTGTTGCCTGCTAACAAACCATGCACTATGGGGATTTTCACCAGCTTGTGATCGGTAATTGAGTAAGTATGCAAAGTATTTACCTGAAACCTTGCTAAACTGATAGCTTTGGTTCTGTTTATTCAGCACACTGCTTTTAGGAAAGTCCTTAAGGAAATCTGTCTTGTACATACAGCACCATGAAAGAGCAACACAAACTCACCACAAACTGAAATCCTGCACTGTGCATTCTGGAGCAGAAAAGAGCAGAGCCAAGCCAGAGACACAGATGGTGTTTTACATGACAGCAGTCATGACTATTGAACCTCGAGCCATTTGGAAAAAACACAACCAACCAAACCCTCAACATCTACCAGGATCAGGTCATACTGGAGGAGAGGAGAGAGAAAGAACAGCAGCATTGCCTTATAAACATCTGATTTACACCGTAATAAGTAATTATGCCACAGCTGGGAGGGAAAATTCTGAACAAGCAGTTAAATTATATACCAAAATAAATAATGAACTGAATCCAACCAACATTACTTTCTCAGTGCACTGCATCATGCCATTTTGATAGGAAAAAGCCAGAGTGAAAAAATTATTTTGGCAGCTTTTAGGGCCAAAGTCAGTCCTACAATTCCTTCTTTGAGCATTTGCAGCTACAGAGACTACAGTAGCTTTCAAGAACTGTGCTGTGCTGTGTGTTGGTCAGAAGAGGTCTTTGATAAAGGCAAGCTAGAACCAAATTCAGCATGACTCTAAAACATCAAAACTAAGCCTTGAGCAAAACTTACAGAACGGATGAAGAGCATCTACTTACTGGAACAGGCATCTACACAGAATTATCCACTGTCCTGGGTTCAGCAGCAGCAGTCATTTTTCTCCTTCTTAGTAGCTGGTGCAGTGCTGGGTTTTTGACTTTGGATCTGGGAACAACGCTGATAACACTGATGTTTTTAGTTGTTGCTCAGTAATGTTTATTCTGACCAAGGACTTCGTGAGTCTCATGCTCTGCCAGGGAGGAAGGGAAGCCAGAAGGAAGCAGAGACAGGACACCTGACCCAAACTAACCAAAGAGGTATTCCATATCACAGCGCATCATGCCCAGTATATAAACTGGGGGCAGTTACCCGGAAGGATTAGATCACTGCTCGGGTCCAGCTGAGTATCGGTCGGCGGATGGTGAGCAGTTGTATTCTCTCCCCATGTTATTTCCCTTGTTATTATTGGTGGTAGCAGCAGCGGTTTGTGTTATACCTTAGTTACTGGACTGTTCTTATCTCAACCCATGAGAGCTACATTCTTTCAATTCTCCCCATCCCTCCAGGAGCAGGGGGAGAAAGAAGGACGGGGTGGGGAGAGTGAGGGAGCAGCTGCGTGATTCTGAGTTGCTGGCTGGGCTTAAACCACGACACCAATATTCAGAGCTCCTGGCAGCCAGAGCACATTGTGCTTTTGACTTGCTAAGTATCTCAGGTTAGGAAATTAATCAAGCTCAAATGAATAACTGATATGGGGAAACATTAGATTTCAGACCACCATGTCCTGTGTGCTGCTTTCAAGCTATTTGTAGTAAATATACTCAGAAAGTCAGGCACTCCAGTACACTGCAGCATCTAAATAAGATCCAAGTCCCTTCAAGAGTACCTTGGACACTCCTTTATTTGCATGGATGAGGCAAAATCTCATATCCATGGTAAAAAGCCCAAAGTGAGTGCCTTTCTACTTATTTGCCAGAGATTTAAACAATCTATCTAATGCAGCTGCTCAGAAGAAGGGACTCCATGTGCCTGTTTAACACAGCAGAGAGCAGAAGACAGGTCTGTATCTATCCTTGCTTCTGCCTGTGGATGCCCTGGGAAGAAATCCCCTAGGTTAAACTTCACTGACTGCAAACGAAAAAGAATAGTGTTTCTAAGGAGTCCTTATGCCTGACGCTTACAAAAATATCTCCAATGCAAAGCATGTCACACTGCTACCGGGAATCGCAGGAGGAGAGGGAAAATTTCCTATGACATCTGCAGGGAATATTTGATGAATTTAAGTGTGTTTTCTCTTAGTGGACTGTTTCACCACCTCACTGGATTATTCATGGTGTTTCAATGACCACGGGTTTAAAGGTTTTCCATAAGAAGGAAATTTTGACCCAAGAGGCTGTAAGATCCCAAAGGTGAGGAGTGTTTTACTTAGGTAGCCAGCCATGATATTGGGGGCTTCCAAATGGAAGAGGGGAAAATAAAGCGGTCTATGCAAAAATGAAACAGATTGGGGAAAAAAGAAAAAAAAGACAGTAGAAATTGGCCATTTGTTGAATTGCAAACTGTTCTGAGAAACTTAAATTAAGCAAATAATAAAGTAGAAAGGTGCATTAAAATAATTCCTATAATATTGCCATTCCAATCACCCTGTCCATGGCTGCAGTGCAATGCAGTGTAACTGGACTAAACCCACCAGCAATAGCTCCATTTCTCTGCAGACCCTACTGTTAAGAAAAGTTAGGCCAAAACTGGAAGCCTGAATCGTTCACTCTCTGATCAGACTTGGAGACTTGTCATTGCCATGCTAGCATTGCTTTTCCTACCATCCATTGATTTTGTTAGGCTGGCCTGCAAAGGAGCAAGACTCTGGCAATGCCAAGTAAACAGGAGTGCAGCAGTTCAAATTTCAGAGGTCACTGATGATTTAAAACTTCCTTACATCCCTCCAGCTTTTCTGCCATAGCTGCTGAGAGCAGCTCCTACACAAAGGTCCAGGCAGTTTAGCCACCCTGCTCTACAGGTCTTCACAACCTGGTCCTTGTTAACAGCCTCGCTCTTGCTTATACCCCAGTAACAGGAAGAGAAGTTGCACTGCCTGGATTCATTAGCACAAACCCCAGACAAGCAGCTGGAAAGATAGCATCCAAAGTGTATGCTGGATGGGTTACTCCTCATATTGCTCCCAAATGCCTTTCAATGACACTAAAACACTGCAGTCTGACATGGTTTCTTGCTATATGTTGTGGCATGAAGAGAGAGAAGGTTCAGGTCATTTCATGATGTGAGTGGGAAGCCATCTAAAGCAACAAAACTGCAGGGCAGGAAGGTTCCTGCCTTTCCATCACCCTCATGACAGTTACATGGCTACCAGCCAAAGGCACAGGCCCCGTTCTCACAAGACCAGGAGTGTCTGTTCCCCTACTGCCTGATCTGCCTTTTAACTCCCACTGTTGTTTCCTTACCACTCAGATCCATTTAGGTTTGCAGGAGAGAAACAATCTAAATCCAAGTGGTTCCTAACACTAATCCAGCTTTCCCAGCTTCCTGAAATCCCCAGTGAAGGTCTGGAGAGCCTGGCTGCTGCGCTCTGCCTGCTCCTGCCCTCAGTTGGGATGAAAATCAAACTGTTTCTGCTGACTCCCACTCCTAACCATTTGTAGCAGACAGAATGAGAGCAAAAAAGGGATTCCACTGAGCAAAGGAACCAGGAGGGCACAGGCGTGGGCAAAGCAGCTGAGGAACAGAAGGCAGCATTTGTTTTGACTGATGCAACCTGACAAAAGCCAAATAACATGTCCATTTGCACAGCTGCATATTGCTGTAGACGTGGCACAGACCACACAAATGATATTTAATGTAACAAATTGGTAATACATAAAGGCGGGTTTTTTTCCACTTTCACACATAAAAATTTAATACATTTCTATTTCAAAGAGATTCACACTATCCCTTTAGGCAAACCCTTTTTTTAGAATTAAACATATGGTGGGTTCTATTGTGCAAAGTAGCACGGGTTCATGTGGGACCACACCATGAACAGTGCCTCCACCAGTTGTTCTACTGCAGAAAATGTGGGTTAGTAAACTACCAAACTTACAGAAACGCCTGTCTGCAGCTGGTTTAGGTGCCCAGCAATGCACAGCCAGAGGAGGGATGCTCAGGAAGAACTACACAGCTTCAGTGTTAGCCTTCACTGCTGTTGTTCCCCTGGGAAATGCAAATCACCATCTGGTTACTCTATTGAGGAAGAAAGGGTTAAAAAGCAGGTGTAACAGGAAAACTCAGCTCCACTGAGGGACACAGCAAAGAATAAATAAGTAACTGCACAAACTTGGCTGCACAGAGCCATCTGGGATTCTCCTTGCATATGGGCCTCAATTTGAGTTGCACTTAACCAAACAGTGCTGGGGCAACTGCTCACTGGGGCACAGAGGAACTGGGCTGCCTGTGCAAAAAGACTCAGTACCAAGCACAGCAAAGCCCAGGTGCTAAACTAGGTCTTGCTACTAGGACTCACATTCACTGACTATTTAAAGGAGAGGGATGTGAGGATCTCTTCAACAAGCAGTGGGTTTCTCATCCTCCTTCCCAAGGACTGTCAGACCTTACTTTCCTGCTTAACAGAACAGGTGAATAATTACTTTTCAAATTTATAGCAAGGTGTTGATTGAAAATATATGATTTTGAAATTTATGCTATGACAAACTTAGATTATGATATTACATGACTCAATATGCCATTATTTTTCAACAGAGAAATTACTGAGCAAATCCATTTCCTTACACTTCAGCACATGACAGATGAAATAGCAATTTCCAAAGGACAGCAGAAGCATAAAATACCCTCTGGCAGCTTATCTGCAGGGTTTAACACACGCACTGCATGAGTGCTACCACAGTGGGCTGCCTTCCATGCAGGGTATGCCTTAGTGTGACACCAACCAATGCTGCTGCTCATAACTGCTGCAACACTCTTGAACCCAAGACAAAAGAACTTTGGTGTGGTTCACTGTTTTGGGTTTGGTTTTTGAATCAACATAAAAAAACCACACCACACACACACCAACACAGCTTAGGGAGCATCCCTCCTGCAAAGGGTGCCAATCCAACAGCAAACTGTGGGAAACAGAGACAATAACTTTTCTATCATCTTAGGCATGAGTCCTTCTCCTCAGAGATGGCAGAGTGTGCTGCGGCATCTCTCAGTTATCTCTTTGTAAGAAGAAGCAGAAGATTTGCATCATATACAAATTCCAAGTGGAGGATCCCCAGCCCCTGCCCACTCTGTTCCTGCTGTTTCTTCCCATTCACGTCATGTTGTTGGGGCGTGATTTCAATCTCTAGGTTCTATAACATCCTAGCAATAAATGTAGGCTGCTTTGCTATACAGTATTAAATCTTTGGAGTAAGACTATAAAGAAGACAGTCCTGGGAAAGGTACATCAAAGTGTAGCCAGCCATTGGGCCAACCCAGCCCAGGAGAGATCACCCAGCAGTGCCAATCAAGCTCCACAACAAAGCCAGAGTTTAGTCTGCACTAAAGCCAACATACCCTTTCAAATAACTCATCGCAAATAATGTGCCCATAAAGTCCCAATGAATCCACTCTGCCACTGTAATGTACAGGTCTAAAATACACAGGATGCTTTCTAATATCATTTTCCTTCTCTTTGTTAAAACTGAAAATGCCAAGTACTCCAGCTGCAAGAGAATACAATGGTAAGTGCTTTTAGGTTAAAAAATCACCACGCTCTACATTCCACTCACATGAAGAGGACAGCATCAATGACTTTTGCAACGTGCAAAAAAGTACTAACAGACCATATTCTCCTGGGCTGAAGCTTTGTACATACAGTCAGGTAGACATACAAGCTAGTTTTAAGATGTCTGCCTCAAAATGTATTCCAACTGACTCTCAGCTCCTCAGCTATGTTGACATTTTCCTGTGATAGGTCTTTTTTGCACAGCATAGTTAGCTTTGCTTGGAAAAATTAAATTATTAGCTTGTGTACAGCTTGCTCAGATTATGAGAGATCTGTCCTGTCAAAAATGTACCTTAATTACTTAAGACAACAGGCATTTTCCAGAACAGGCCTGTCAGATAGCATATCCTAGCATGAGAGAGTCTTAAGGGTGATTTCATTTACAGAGCTTTAGTAAGACTATATTTCTTTACCTTCTACATGCAAGTTTTTCCTTTACCTTCTTGAGGGCTGATACAGCTTATCTTCAGGTCACTGAATATCATGAGACATCATTCTTGGAGCTTTAGTAATTTTTATTGTTTAAATATTTAAGCCACAAAATCTCGGGGGATGTGGAATTGCAGTAGAGTATCTACCAGAAATTTAAGGTGGTATATATGCGACAAAGATGTTTTAATTGGTCTTCTTTGGTGTTCTTTGTTCCCTGCCTTCCCAGAAAACCATTATTTACCAAGACAAATCAGAATAAAGTTGAATTTAAAAGTAGTAGTATGATAAAATAGAGGGTTAGTACAAAAGTTTATGCTTCCTAGCAGTACAAGGGAGTAAAAAGAATCAAGCCTACTTCACAGATCTAACCAACCCAAACTGTTCGAACTGCTCAGGGACTGTAGATCCTGCAACACATTTATTGTGCTGAGATGGCCTTCTGTACAGGTCACAGACAGGATGGTGAAGTGCTCCCTTGCTTAAGTTTCTTCCTTTGAAATGAACCTTAACATATGCTTATCGGCTTTGCCGTAGCTGCTTTAGGGACAGTCAGAAATTATTGATGCAGTGTTCACTGTATTACGCCTATTTAGCAGTGAAGGACATACTTAAGCCTGGTTTAGGGTAGCAAGCCATGTTACTCATGCAGCTGAACTCTTGGGCTGCTATGCCCACAGCAATACACACCTGGACTTGCTGCATACTTACACAAATACACAACAAAGAAAAGTAATCCTTGGAAATCCCAAGTGGTGCAATTTGGAGGTGTGGGGGGATGTGTGTGTGACTGGTTTTGCCAATCACGGGAAAGCAACCACACAAGGTGGACAGGAGGCATGCCATTAAGCACACTTCCTGGGAGTAAACTAACCCAAACTGGTTATAGCTCCAAAATAACCAGCTTTAGTATCAAGCACTTCTAATCTGTATGCTAACTGCACATTTTCTGTCCACTCAACTCACCTGAACTGCAGGTGTTGCAGTGCTAATAACCCATTTGCTGTTCCTTTGTGCAGTGAATTGCTGACCATTACTCATTCTGGAGGTCTTTTAAAAGCAGGAAACAAAACCTATATGCAAAATGTTTGAAAACAATGCAAACAAGGACTGAACAGTTGTGAAAAGCTGCTACTTGTGAACACTTTCCCACACTGACTGAACTCCTCTTGGGTTCCAGATGTGTGCGATACAGTCCTATTTGCAAGCAGTGCTAAGGAGGTATGACCAGCAGCAGCTGAGTATTTGACTTCTACCATGAATGAAGCATCACACAGAAATGAATGTGGCCTTCCTGTTCAGGACACAAATCTTAACTGTTTACCTCCACGCAGCATGACATTCAACACCAGTGCCCTGGTTTTGAATGCTGCCTGAATATCATCTGGAAAGCACTGGACTAAAGCTTATGAGAGGACAGAAAGGTAATTTTCAAAGACATAGTTTAAAGCACTTTCTACAGCTTGGGAGCCAACTTTTGCATGCAAACCATCATCACATTTCAGGTAAGAACTGCTTCTTGGAGTGGAAGGGCACAGGGCTGAGCTGTGCTTGAGGAATCTCACATTCATCATGGGACATGCAGGCGGGCTGTTGTGAGACTGCCAGGAGATGGTTCTGAGGGGCAGTGATGCTGCTCTTCACTGGGGGTTGGAAGTGAAGGAACTTGTGTTTGACAAACAGGAAAAACACTGCTAAGATTAAAACTTGGGAGGTGAAGGTGAATACAAAGGAAGAAGAAGAAAAAAATTGTAGGGTAATGATAGAAACATGAGGGACATGAGGAACTATTTGAGCCTAGGTCGTAAAACCTGGGAAACCATTTAATGCTAGCTGCAGTTGAGCTGATGAGCTCATTAGCCTCCACAAATCATCTAGCCATGAAAATAACAGAACTATCTCAGGATTTTAGGTACCAAATTTGATTTTGATATTCAAAATTGCCTAGCCAGACCTTCCCCTCTCCAACACAAATGCATACACACATATATGAAGGCAACTTCAAGGTGTTAGACAGGAGTCAGCTTGGTCTGTCAAGTGTCACAACAGGGAATACATAGACAAGAGATAAAACCAACACTACTAACAATAGCAGAGCACACATGGAGCCTCTGGACAGGCCTGCCCTTACCCCTGACATCAGGGTCGAGACTGCCTCTTTCTCTTGTTTCACTTACAACTCTTCCTTTTGCTCTGTAAAGGACTGAAGAATTGGTCCTTTCTAAGTATAGAGTATTCTTCATAATCTCTCCCACTACTGACTGCTGACTTTCATTTTACCAATCTTGTTTGGCAGTAAACAGAAATCTGAGGGGTATATCATGCACAGACTGCTAGGAGCCGTCAGGAATGCAGGAATACCCTCTGTCATTCCTTGTCCTAAAGCCCCCTTCCATGGCTGAATGACAGGTCCTTCTAAGCGCTTCTATACCACTGAGGGGCACTCCTCAGAGCTAGCACTAAGTATAATAATATGTCTGCAGCAGTAATGAAACAACTTTCTTTTTTTTTTCTTTTCTTGAGCTGTTATTTTTTATTCCCTTTCCCTGGCAAACAGAGAGAGATTGTTAACAACTCTTGAGCACAGTCATCCAGTAACTGTAATGATAACAGACCACAGAATTCAAGCATTCACATCAGAAAATACCGTGGTATCCTCTGGAGGGGGGAAACAGTCTATTTTTTCCTCCAGAAAATATTTTCTGTAATAAATATATCTGGACAGTTTACAAAGTCCTCAGAGGCTAACCAGTTAGCTGTAACAAGTTCTATACCTGACACATTTTTCTTCAGGGTAACTTGCTTCATTCAGAGTTTTAATTTTTAAATAAACTGCTGCCTAAATCCATAATCTATGAAATCATTCACTCCGGGAAAGTCCTTCAATCCTTCCCCCCTGTTCTAAGTCAATTTATATGCTATGCTACAGCCACCTCTGGCTGCCTTTCATTACCTTCCCACTCCATCTTGTAGCAGCCACTCTGCAGTTTTGGCTACTATTTTCTCAGCAAGGAGGTCCACAATATTTTATCTTGTGCCAACTTGTCTCAGACAGCCGAGAAACCCTTCTGTCTTGTCTCAGGATTTTAGATCACTGCTATATTCCAGCAGAGACAGGGAAATCTGAGGCCAAACAGCTGGGACATATCCACTGATCTGCCTAGTGACAGGAGCTGAAGAGGTATCACTGCTGTTGGCTTCCACAATCTTAGATAAAGCAGGTGTGTGACAAAACAAACCTAGGCTGCATTGACCCAATCCTACTTCATTTCCTTCCCAGCACCAAGTTGCTGCACTCCTACTCTGACATTTAAGAGTCTAAAAATGTCTATGAACTAAATAATTCCACAAAGACTTCTCAGAACAGCATTAGCCTCTTCAAAAACTCACCACTGTGATGTATAGACCTAACCTAGCAAAGCATTTCAGTAAATGCTGTGACTTAAACTGGTGGATCTTACTGTGCTCACAGAGATGGGACCACTCATATGGCTAAATCCTCCTCAGTAAGTGCTAAGGTTCATTCTGTGCTCAAGGGGGCTCACCCGAACAGCAGCAGATGTGCAATATACCCAAATTGCAGTATCCCTCTGATACCTTTCCCAGGCATACAGCACTGTAACACCAAGAGATCCAGTGAGATGCTTGGCCTCGTGATATGAGGAAATGGAAGTTACAGAACACATTTCATCTCAACTCACTGTGGAGACCCTGCACTCTACAGCCCACGTTTCTGGTGGAAGCTACAGAAAGAAACAATCCCTTACCACAAACCAGACAGTTATCAGAGGTGGTGCAGGAGATGAAGAGACTCATTTATTTTAACATACTGCTTATTAGTGAATAATTAAAGACATGCTATTCTTCATCCTCTTCAGATACAGGAAGACCTCAGTGATTTCTTTTAAAGCCTTCATTGAAAACATAAGAAAGAAAAATACTTTGGGAAAGTTTTTCCACTTATGCCTCCCCTTCTCTTTAGAATCGGGGTTGCATTTCTCTGTACATAAACAGGGATCATTAAAAGGAAGGCAAAGAGATTTCCCTGAGGCTCATTCTTAAATACACTTCTAGCCTACCTTAAGTAATGGCCCTCATTTACCAAACTGCTGAGGACCTAGCTGTTCCCACTGATTTCAGCTGACTCTTCATGTGAACTGCTGAATACACCAAAAGGCCCTTACTCATCACTTAAAAGTTTAGTTTGAGGTTCCTGCTTTTGACAACCCACAGAAAACCTGAAAATTCAGTGTACTTGAATGCTGGTGTACTTGGTGAGCAACACCTTACTCTCATTTTCCCAGTCTCTCTAGAAACAGCAATGGTGAGAGCCACACCAACAAACATGTGCATCTCAGGCACTGATCAGTGGTGTATGGCCACCCCTCCTGCTTCTTCCATCTCTACCAGCTGCTCGAGTGCACAGCTGAGTCCTGGAACTGAAACAAGAAAAAGCAGCAAATGCACATGGCTTTTCCTTGTCTTTATCTTTGAGGAAAGAGAAGCAGGTCTGGGTTTCCTCTCCCCCCTTTCTACACCAATACAAGATGGAAAGCAGCATGTTTCCATTTACAGAAAATCACTGAAGTTCACTACAGAAGCTCAAGAAAAAGTGAATATTTTGTGAAAAATAGAGCAAACAAAGAGAAGAACTTCACAGACCAGGAAAACATCCAGAAACTGCTCATTTGTTGCTGCTCACTGTTCTGAGACTACAAACAAGGAGAGATGAGAAAAAAAGAAGCGACAGGGGGAGAGAAAGAGAAATCTCCAGGGTAGGACACTTCTCCCACAAGAAAGCCTTCAACCTGTTTCTTTTATTTCTACTTTAGAAGAATGAAATATCCAGACTTGATTCTACCTGTCAATCACTGTTGACAGCAGCCTTACTTGCATGCCTTGTCAGCAGGACTAGCTAATACATACCCACCCCCTCTACCACCTCACACCGGAAAAGCTACCAGCTAATAAGATCCACCAGGGCACAAGGAGGCCATCTCAAAGTAATAAACCAGATAAAAGAACTGACCAGAAATACTTCAGAAGTTTTTGCATTGCCCATGGCTGTAAAACTGTATTTTTACTGCAAAGGAATCAAATGAAAAACATCTTGAAAAGCCAACTGAAAAATATTAGAAGCTTTCTGCATTTTGGGAAGAAAAAACCCAATACAATTAAATGATTTGCCCAGATTACCAGGAAAGCTGTGGGAGAATGCTAAAAGAAAACATCATGGAGACAGACTGAGAAAGATTCTATATCCATAATGCTGTCATCCCAGAATAGACGTGTCAGTTTGTTACATATCCAGGTGTTGTTTTTCTGTAGCTTTTGAGATATTTAATGTGCAGTTTTACTCTTGAGATGCGACACTGTGAAGATGGCACCTTCTTACTCAACAGATCATCTCTGCATGGATTTTCAGTCTCAACTCTGCTTACGTTAGGCTTTCAGCTGCCTTTCTCAGCCCTTTTTCAGTTTTACTTTTGTCACTCTGAGAAGGCCTGAGCGCCCTTCTGGAATGAGAATCAT
>JBCJKH010031002.1:5820-18544 GCA_039877255.1 Loriculus beryllinus | reverse complement strand
CTCTGGACTTGTTCCAACAGTTCCATGTCCTTTTTATGTTGAGGACACCAGAACTGCACACAATACTCCAGGTGAGGCCTCACGAGAGCAGAGTAGAGGGGCAGGATCACCTCCTTGGACCTGCTGGTCACGCTCCTTTTGATGCGGCCCAGGATACGGTTGCTTTCTGGGCTGCAAGAGCACACTGCTGGCTCATCTTCGTTTTCTCATCAACCAACACCCAACACATCTTCTCTGACATTCTTATGCATCTGTGGGATTTTTCCAAGACAAGTACAACAAAACAGGTATTTTACGTCCTTTATGAATTGTATCTCATTCGTAGCCAGTTTTTGATTGTATTTTTTTCTTTCTGCTATGAATCAGCATAATCAGACTTCTAAGCATTATGGATACAACAATATCATTTAATGTAAAAAGATGCCGAGTATTTGAAGTGCTTTAACAAGCAGGGATACAATCCCACAGCCCCTAGCAGTGTTCCCCATTGCTGATGTGTCACTCTTAATTCTCGCCTCCAGATTTAAAGCTCTAGGTCTTGATGAGCCATCAGCTTTCTATATTGGGTTTTGTTTTGCATGGTTTGGTTGGGTTTGGTTGGGTTTGGTTTTCCCATTTGTCTAGTGTTACTGTTTAGAACCAGAGACTGACACTTATTACCTCTCTGTTAGCAGGAGGCCTGAACTGAGCTCTGTATGTGTTAATTATGAGGTCCTGTCTCCTCGTACAGCATGATCCCTAGGGAAGATACGATCTCTTCCCATGCCCAAATCTACCAGGTGGCAGGATCTTCCAAGGAGGTATTCTTTGAGCCATCAATTGTCCTAACACAAAAATGTTGCAGCAGTGTTTTCCACAAATTTCTCCAAAATACGGGACAGAAGGCAGAATTTCAGTGCATGTTTTTCCTTTTGGCAGCTCAGAAGGTGGGAAGATGAAGAGACTATTTTTACTTCTGCTACCATCCCTCCTTAGGGGGAAGGGGAATGGACAGGAAGAGTGTAGAGTTGGTCTGCTTGGGATCTTCTTCTCCTCTATCCTCCTTTAAAGACTAAAATTTCCAGTTCCTCAAGCTCTGCATTCTAGCAAGGTCCCTACCTCGTATCAGTCTGGGCAGACCATGAACAGCTTTAACAATTGACCTTGCAATCATTTCTCTGTGGGTACTGTAGCGGTGAAGAATATCACCCAGGTTTTGTTTATCCTTGCTTGAAATAGTTCAGGTGAAACACACAGGATGAAAATTTCTCCTGCATTTGAAAGGTTGTGTTTCGAGAGTACTTTAAATACCATCATCAGAAAAATTGTTTTCCAGGAAAAATACCCAAGCCTCATTTCCAGAGATTCTGAAAATTGTGAATCAGCTTTTAACTACTTAGATTCCCCTCTGCCTCCCCCCAGTATTTCTGTCTCTACTATTTCTTACACTCTTTTACTTTGGAATTAAAATCTCTTGTGATATTATTTCATTTTCAGTAGAGTCCTGCTGAGAAGCATATGACAAACAGCAGTACCCCCAATCATTTCCAGGTACATACTTCATCCATCATAAATATTTAAGATTCAATCATTAATCAAACCAGCTGCACACTTCCTTCAAGTGATCAGCCACTAATGGCTTAAGAACTCTGATAGATCTTTTAGAAAACAACAACCCAGCAACTGTTTTTTTTATAGACTTTCACCTGGCACATCCCTTCTTTCTGCTTTGCAGAAAAGAGAATCCGTCCTCTATTAATCCTCCAACTAGCAGCCAAGTTACCTTGACAGTCGGAATCCTTTCTAGGGAATTTGCATCTACCATTTGGAGCCTGGATTGGGGTTCTCAACTAGGTACTTGACCGTAAGGAATGATGCTGTGTTTTTTCCAGTCAAGGGACACTAAGAGAATTGTTTGTTGTGTACACATAACCATAAGGAGCAGGAAAGCTGAAAAAGATTGTAGCCAAGGAAAACAACAACAAAACCAAACAAACCGAAGTTCATCTTTTATTTCTAGGCTGAAAACTGAAAGTCTCTTTCAGATCTTTGCCCTGTGTGAGTACTTTAAGCTTGGTGCGGTTACTTTGCAAAAGTGAAAGGTTCTTGGCTTTGTAAGAACTTCTCTAGCTTGCAGTCACTGTTATTTTAAACCTGAAGCTTTTGCCTGGCAAATTTGGAGTGAAGCTCAGCAGTGGCAGCAGAATACAACTGTAGTGATGAGTTCTGGTCTTGGCTGTTTCTCTCCTGGCAGAGTAGAGTGTTGGTTTGTTCTTTTATTTATTACACGTTGGCAATTGCATTTATAAGAAAATAACAGCTGATATTTATGTGATATCTGAATGTATGTAGCTTGTTACAGTCAGATTTCATCTGTTCATGCATTTATTTAAAAATGTATGTGTGAAGCATCTGATGGTGTGACTCTGTCTACTGTAAGAGTGCATTGGAAAAGGGTTGAGATTATCTGATATCCTGGGTGGTGAAGAATGCATAGTGTTATATGATGCATCGTCCTTCAGCTGTGACACCACGAGTCCTTATTTTTGTGCTGTTCAAATCCACAGGCTACATTTAGTGACAAATTCATGCAATATTCTTTAGTTTCCAGTAATGTGATGAAGTTAGTGATGTATAAACAGGATTATTGTCTGAAGTGACCCCTTATCTTCTGTCTCCTCGCCTTCCAGAGAAGAATTAGATAAGTTGGTGACACTGAGCAAGTCTCTACAAAAAAGAAAAAGACAACTTGGTGTTTGCAGAGCAGTGAAGCTCTTGCCTGGCAATTAATTGCCTTCTCCCCGTATCAGGAGCCTTGTGGACCACCTTTTCCCTTCACCACAGGTCCACATGTATGCCCCTATCTCCAGTTCTTTCCTGATCCAAAAAATCCTGATCCATCTTTGCTTGCAGAACTTTCTGTATGATTCCTGCCCACACTTGAACTAAGAAGCCTTGCAAAAGCCAAGTAGTGCCAGTAGTGCTGGCTCATCTTGCCTATATAGTAAGAATATGTATATCGTTTATAACGTATTGGATGAAAATTGTGTATCAAGTGGCATTGCAGTTCCCAATAGCTGCCAGCTCCAATAGTTGTCCGATAGCTCTGATTTTCAGTCTGGTGGTCTAGTGCAGAAGACAAGTGAATTCCTTGTGCAGTGTAAGATTTGATTTTACATACGTCTTGATGCTTTATTTTCATCACCATGTAGATCTTAGTGATATGGTAGCTGCTGAATGAGGGAAGAGGGCTTGAATACATGACCAGATATCTAGTACAGTTCTAGGTAGCACCATATGCAGATTTTTTTCTGAAGAGATAGCAGTGAATGGTCCAAGAGCTCTGTATGTGCCAGAATATGGATAACTGAGGTTTCAGATAGTTTTAAGTTTAACATTTCTTCAGTTAAAAATACTTCAGCAGAGATTCATGGGTAGTTGGTAAATTCTCCAGATATAAACTCTCAGTAGTGATAATTTCTGCCAATTCTCATCCTTCTTGCTAAAGAGACATAATGCTCAAAATCAACATTCAGTTTTGAAGTGTAGGCTCTTACTGGGAGCTGGAATAAATTTGTTTCTCAACCTCTGCTTGACAGCTGACCGTGAGACAGAGCTTAGACTAGGGTCATTGTTGACTAATTCTCACCATGCATCAGTAGAGAGATTTCAATGTATTTTTAATTAAGTCTCTTGGCCATTTTGCATGCAGCTGCTGACACACTGCTTTGGAAAAGGCCATGAGCACTAAGATGCACAAGAAAAGATGCGCTGCATGGAAGTGGCTTGGCTTATTGTAACATAATCAGGATCTAGAGGTAGATTATGGATATATGCTTTGCATATACCTGGCATTCTTCAGCGAGGCACTCTATAGTCTGTCAGGGATGTCTTCTGCTTTCCATGAGACAGCAAAGCATCACTTCTATTCAGGTCTCTAGTTAAACCATGGAGGTAGTTACATAGCTTTGAAAATGCATAGGAAGTTGAATTTGCTTTGTAAATACCATGGGTAAGCAGCTCAGCGGATGAATTTTCACTGTGATTAAACAGTGTTTGGAGGGGAAAGGATGCTGAAAACAGCACACATACTGTTGAATTTAATCTGCTAATGGTAAAAGACCTGTCTTACAGGTTCATCAAGGCATTAAATATAGGTAAAAAAATCTTTAATTCTAAAGACACTGGAAACAGAACTTGCCATATTTATATTGCAATATTAGCTGTTTATTCATAACAAGATTTTCACATTGATGTGAATGTAAATGTTAGCTTTAAAATACTCTTCAGGATTTGGGAAACAAGCCTGTCTACGTAGAGAAAAAATATCTCAGGAATGATCTCCCAGCTATTTAAATGGATAACTGGTATTTCTGAACTTTAAGAATGCAGATTAAATAAGGAATTTGAGGCTAAGAAGGATATTGGATGCATTACATGCCTAATTAAAAAATAATAGTGACAAATTCTCAAAGGAAAATTGGAATGGAACAATGGGACATTCCTTGTAGGAGGGAAAGAAATTGCCTTTTTCCTTTTAGTTGCACAGCATGGTTTCAGACCTGTAAGCCAGACTGCTGAAATACAAATTTAGTTACACAGCCATTGACAGAGATGACAGATTTTCACATCTGGAAAACTGGATAACAACAATTCAGTTCATGTAGAAGGATGGAAATTGCACTTTCACTTCTGCTGCATGGCACAAACTCTAGATGAGCAGATACAAATTTCACATTGTAGGAGTTGTCTGTTTTAAGGAAAAAAATGAAAGAAAGAAATCCCAGCTTGGAGAAACTGCCTTTCAGTGAGTTCTAAAAGAGTTCTTATGACATGTCTATATTTTTTCCCGTGCTGCTTGCAACCTGCATCATCATCTACAATGGAGTAAGTGATAAAGTACCATCTCACTGAATGCTAATGTTTTTGGGCTATCAAGCAGTAGATTACCCAATTTGTTGTGTACAGTGAACATGTGCACCTGCTAATTTGAAATGCTGATGCACCAGAGAGAATCTAGGCTGCCCAAGGAGTCAGCTCTGACCCATTTCTTTGATATATGACTTGTTCTAGCTTTGATATTAGCAAAGAAGTTTTCTATCCACTTGTGGTTTGTGCAATAATAACTTAAAGGCCTGAACATTACCTATGACTTCCACTCTATTGTGAGAATCTGTATTCTGTGTAAACCCAAAACACAGCACATCTATAGACTTCAAAGGAAAAAGAAGTAAGAAGAAAGGAGAAGCATCTTTCCTCCACTCCTCCGAGGTTAGAACAAAAAGCAATCTACTAAAAATGAGCTCACAGAAAATGTCAAACTTTGTATATTTTAAAGAGAAAAATGTGACATTTTTCCCCGATTAAAACATGTTAATGGAGAAAAATTGCAGCCATAATAAATATTGTATGAAAAGCTGCCAAGTAACAAAGCCTTGACAAACTCAGGAGAACAAGGAACTTCAGTTGATGCTGCCACTTTATTTTTGTACTGTATTCTATCTACTCTTCCTGTGTATGCAGAACTCTTCAATGTCAGTAGGAGTTTTGCGTAAAGTGCAGATTAATTTAGACATCGCATTGATACGTGTCTTCTAGAACAATATGCAGCCCCATGGTGGTGTTACTGTAAGATACTACAGTCTTTGTGATCTCATATGAGAACCTATATAGCCAAGGGTGATCCTTACACACATCCTTATCATTTTCAATTTTGGTTTTATGGCTGGCAGACCCCAAAGACTGGGCTGTCACAGCTTGGCTGCTCAAGAGTCACTGTTGATCACTCAGATGTTTCAGCAGGATAAACATTCTTTTTCCCCCTCTAAGTTCCTTGATGAGGCTGTAGGTTTCTCATTTACTCTTTAGGCCATACCTCCCCGCTTTCCATAGATTTCTGGCTTGAAAATTGTTTTGTATCCGTTTGTGAAACGCTTATCCACAAGCCCAGCAGAGCTGTTATAGAGGCGGCTTCCAGTTTGTGGAACAGAAATCCTGAGAAGGATGTTAAAACTGCAGAAATTACTCTAGCTACCCAACCTGCAGATAGCTGGCGGCTCAGCTGCAGTAAGAGTACTCCAAAGAAGCATCATATATTCCAGTTCCATACTTATGCTCTGTTCTAGGTACTTGCTTTTGGTTACTGTAAATAGCAGGATGCTGTGCGACATGGGTCTTTTGATTAGGTGCAGTTGTCTTATGGTAGTTTCTCTGCTGCAAGAATTCCTCTTGCATCCTCCCACCATGTTCAAATTAATTTCAGTGCAAAACATGAGGAAGGCAAAGCAAATGTTGAAAGCTGACTTTCCAGGAAGACAGAAATGTAGCTGTCTAACTGTAAATTGGACAGAGGCAGTTTTGTGATGCTGGCAAGAAACAATGCTATTAATTAAAATGAATTAAGGCTACTCTTATTCTGTGCCTTGTAGAAATGTACTGTGTTAATTTCACTGGAGCCCTGGTTGCAATAAGATTTGCAGTATTTTGCTTGAAAGCTCTAAGATACAGGTGAATCTTAAGAAGTTTTTTGCCTTTTGCTGTGTTACGTATAGGAACTGGTGTGTTGTGCTTGAGCCATCAGAGCTAATTAAAAATGCACATTTTCAAAGCAGTGAACTACTAAATGAAGTAGAGAATAATAAAGATGTGGAGGTTCGGTTTGGAAGCGTAAAGAAACGTTGAACAAAACAATATTAGATGAGCATAGGAAAAGACAGAAATTTAATTTCAGACATAGAGGTGGTCAGCTGATTTTTAGATTTCTTTATCTGTGGTAGAATAGGGGAGTTAAAGGGCAGAAGACAAGTGGCAAGCAGGACTGATGATTCTTCCCTGAAGTGTGTTTCTGTAACTCCTCCCAGATTGTGTGGAGATGCTGTATGCTATATGTCTGTTAGTAGAATAGCTTTGTACAGGTAATTGGTAAGTCGGGATATCCACAGTGATCTGAACTGCCACTGTTTGCTGCTGCACAGTGAACGTGGAATTCACATTGAAGAATTCACTGTCTTTCCGAATTAAACGTGTAATAGTCTACTCAGTAAAATGTAAAGCTGTCATAATAGCCTTAAATCCAAAATGATCCAGATTCACCCCAGAATGGCTGACTGAGCAATTGTAATAGCACTGTTCCTGTGGGTGAGGATTAGCTAAATTCTGCTGGTTTTATCCACAAAGCTGGGTGAATCTGCAATGTCGCTGTCCACTGTCTTGCTAGAAAGTGATCTCTCTGGCTCTCTGATTCTATTTCTCCAGTGTACTGACCCATACCCTTCTCAAAATGCCGTGTCAAAAAACCACTACAGTGCCCAGAGCTGGATTTCAGAGTCTGTCTATAAACAGCCACCTTTAAAAATGGAGAGACAGGTTACCATGTATGACAGATCATTTGTGTTGTCTTAATAGTGGGTAAATCTGTGAGGGATTCAGTCTTGTAGAAATGGTGTGCAAGCTGTCCAGACCTGTGCTTAGTGATCTCTCTTTTGCCTCTGCTTGGTACATAATGTAAAGTGGAGAAGAATGGACAGTAACAGGAAGATAGATTTGAAATCTGAAATACAGTTAACTTTCTGTTCTGTATCTCATTGTGTTAAGCTTGTTACCGAAACACAGGAACATTGAAAAGCTATAAACTGCACCTACAAAGTGAAAATGGGAAGCAGGAAAAGAGGGGGAGGGAGAGAGAAAAATTAAGCAGCATAGGCAAGAGAGAAAAAGCCTTTTGATACTGTGTTTTCAAAACTTAGATTAATGCAACTGAGCTTCTTAGATTGCTTTGGAGTACTGCACGTGAACTTCATCTGAAAGATAAAGGACATTTTCAATGTAACCTTCACTCTATAGTTCTGAACAAGCTGCTTGCTAGTAATGTAGAAAACTTCCAGCCGCTTCTAAATGTTAAAGCATCAAGCCAAACAAAGAAAGAATGACTTATTAAGGTGATAGCACAATGTGAGTGACCTTCTTGATGTGACATTTGTTCGGCATAAGAAACACCTGCAGCAGATGTTTAATAGATAAAGCTATTTGAGAAGACTTTTCTGTTGAAGTAAGTTGCTAGATCATTTAAACAACATACAGCAGGCTCTCCGCACACACAGAGTGGCAAAGTAGATTTTATATGTATAGCGTATTAGAAAAAGGAGGTGCTTCATTCTGTCTGAAGTGGAGATGCAAGGCTCCTCCCTCCCTCCTCCCTCACAGAGTTACTCCTCTGTAAATCATTTCTCCTACATGTAAATCGGTGGTGGGAAGGGGGAGTCCTGTTTGGTTGTTTGGGGGTTGTTTGTTGTAGCATCACATTGGTTGAAAAATTTGTCTGTTGTGTCTGAAATGTTTTGAGCATTCTACTGAGAAATAGGGCCTGTCATACTGCTTCATACTGTTTGAGGACAAACCAGGCTT
Organism: Loriculus beryllinus; assembly: GCA_039877255.1. Classification (NCBI taxonomy): domain Eukaryota; kingdom Metazoa; phylum Chordata; class Aves; order Psittaciformes; family Psittacidae; genus Loriculus; species Loriculus beryllinus. The sequence continues at coordinate 10,162 of JBCJKH010031002.1, read as the reverse complement.
CATACTGTTTGAGGACAAACCTTGGCTGAAGGACGTTCATGCCCGATGTGGTATTTTCTTTCCTATGTCAGGAGGATAACACAGCATATCCTTTGTGTTGCTAGAAAGAAGCAAACTTGACAAGGGAGGTACTTTAGAGCTGTGTAGTTAGTCATGATGATTCCAGATTTGGAAGCTTCTATCAGTGTCTCTGCAGAGGAAGGGGAAAATCTGAGTTCTGATCCCTGTATCAAATCGGTTCCTCCCATCCTACTGGTGTTTCACAGTGGATGCCAGGCCGCTAATGACTGGGGATACAGAAGAATGGTTTTCACTTTGACCTGAAAATCCGCTGTGGACCCAAGAAACCCCTTTTGATTAGCATGTCTTTGAACTCAATACAGCCCTGAAAGCTCTTTGGGTTTTGACCAATCCATTGCATTTGCATTTCCTGACGAGGAAACTAGAACTGATCAGGAATTTTTGTAAGTTTAGATGTTCTGTACTTCATCAAACCCTTAAAAGAGGAAGTGGGAAGGAAGAGAGTGGATGCAGCTTGAATCCCATTAGTTGGCTGCCTTGATCAGAGAACATACCTTTAATGAACAGCTCGGAGTCTGGTGCCTCACAGGTTTTGCCAGTACCCCTGGGGCTATGCTGTTGCCTGACATATTTGCATATGAAAGCATTTCAGTATTCTAGTAACACAGTAGATTTTTCCTCTCTGGCAGAAGAAAGAGCAGAAGGCAGTCCACAAATTCCGTGCACCGTAGCTATGGTACTTCCTTGAACTGAGTTCCGTGCTTGAAGGCTGTATTTCCAGGGTAAGTACTAGTAGAGTCTCATGTCTGCTAGACCTGGCTTGGTGCTTTTCCAGTGGTGGTATGATTTCACTCCTATGAGTGTGTTTATAGGGAGATCTGCTTTGGCATACCTGATTTTCCTAGATTTGTTTTATACCGAGGCCCTTAAAGAGTGGGAAGAAGCCCTGCTCCTTCAGTGAAGGTGAATTTCCCAGTCTTTTGTTTTTAAATGGTGAGGGATGAAACGGCTTCAGAGCAGGAGGAGAAGTAGAGGAGTCTCTTTCTCAATGCAAAAATAAAAAGAAATGAAAACAAGCTGCAGCACCAAACAAGTGCTGCTTGTGCTGCTGCATGAGGTGTACCTGCTTTGCAGGAAGTTCATGCGTGTTCAACTTGTTTAAAAAGCTCTCTCAGGAAAAGGGGTAATGGCTATTAGGAAATCTGTAGAAAACCCTTTGAATTTCTTTATTAAGGATGGATAAAGCAACAGTGAAATCTCAAAGTGAGACTGAGAATGCCGCAAATGACAAACTAATCCTTCCAAGCTGATTCAGGGAGTTTACCTGCAATAGCTCATTCTGGTGTAGAGAATTCATCCTTGGGTTTCCAGCAATTACAGACAATTTTGATGAGGTCCTTGAATATCACTTAATAAAGAGTTTTGTATGAAATTGAGAACTGTCAGGATTTGAAACTGTCATGAACTGTATGGCTCTCTAGTGCAGCTACACACCCCTGTTTGGGACAGCAGGAAATTCATGCTGACATCAGCATGCTAAGTCTGAATAACCACTAAGTAACATAATATAATTTCAGCTAAAAGATTGAAATAGTGTGGGTAGCACAGTATTATATATAATATAAGGTTTGTTTGTCAAATTGCATCTTACCTATTCCCAGAAGGAGAGACCTCTGTTTAAGGAGGTCACTTGGCAGTTAAGAGGTAATAACAGAATTCTGAGAAGCCAGAGCAGCGTGGATCTTTGAAAGTGGCACAGAAAAATGTTTCTATTGGTTAATAGAGTTGGGAGAGCAGCTATTCCCCGACTCATGATGTGTAGTACCAAGTTTCCTCCATGGAAACTTCTTTCACAGGTTTTGACTTGAAGCAAATGTTGAGGTTTGCCTTTCCTACTTTGGAGGTACTAAGTGCCTGTCAGGGTAGTTCTTGCCTTACATCTGTCATGTGAAACCTGGAGCAATCTGGAGCTGAAATCCTAAACTTGTCTATCTGTGTGTACCCAGCAGGTCACACAGCTAACAGCAGGCCATGGTAGGATGTGCATGACCATTGCTCAGACTGTCCTTCCCCTCTTCCTCTACTCCCTCTCCACCTCCTACCCAATCCCCTCCCCATGCCCTCTCCTTCCTTCCCCTGCCTCAGTTGCGTTTCTCAGGACCTTTCAAAGAAATGCCATGGTCTAAAATGCTTGAGTGAGTTGTGAAAAGCTTTTTATTACCTGCCAGAAGTCACTTGTCTTTGCAGCTCTTGCATGCTCCTCTGGTTATTTTTACTTGCAGAGTGTTTTTCCCCCCATTCTTCAGCTGCTGGGCAAGATGGCGTTCATTTGGCTTCAGTTCTGACAAAAGATAAATGAGCTTTGGGCCCTCAGTGATTCACTCTGGCTGCCAGGGGGTTCCAAAATAGCAAACTATTTTTCATAACCGCAATGTGATATGAAGTGAGTTGCAGCAGGTGCTCTAACATATACCACAGCCGTCTGTGGAGTGGGGAATTCATTAAGTTTCCTCATTTGTCCAGAAAAAGTCACCTTTCTGAGTGGCTAGCATTCTGTCTTTGCCAGCTGAAGGCAGATTCTCCCGAAGCTAGAAAGAGAGTGGGGTTTTTTGATTGCGTAGCAAGTACCTATGGAAATGGTACTACGAGGTTAATTTGTTCATCTTGAGAAGAATCATTCTCATTTGGTAGATTCATCATTTGCTTTCCATTCAGTGTAATTTGTTTTGCCTTTTCTTTAAGGGATGCAGACAGCACAGATACATGCTGCTTTGGTCTGTATCTTATTTGTAATTGCATTGCAATGTCTTTTGAGTTTATAGATTTGCTGCAAATAGAAATGGGGGTTCTGCCTTCAAGACGTTTGAGGGAAGCTACTCCATAGCCTGAATACACTGCTTGGAAACTGAAGGCAAACAAGTGCCAGGGCCTTCAACCTCACCACCCCTAGGTGTAAAATGGGAATCTAAGGCTGATGTAATGAAAGATGTCTTAAAGGCCAAGTACAGATCTTGCACAGGTCCCTGCCTGAGATCCCAGTGACATAAATAGGATACCATGTCACCACTCAGGTCCTGCAGAATCAGCTCTTGAAGAATTTATGCCTGTATAATTGCTCAGACATGGAAAATGTAATAAATATTAATGGTATTCTCAAGGAACAGTTTCCAAAGAAGGAATGTGTGATACATTTAAACTTATGAATATTTTAATCCATAAAAAATAGATTTTTCTTAAAGTGCTGGAGTATTTAAAGCTTGTATATAGCCAAGTATTCCATGAAAACATTTTCATTCTGAGTAAGATTTATCTGGCCATATATTGTACCTAGAAGTCCAACACACAGCATCATGTTTATAAGCACATCTTTACCTAAACACAGCTTTCTTCTTTGAAATATATAGGAGCCAAATAAATAAATGCTGTCAGTGACTCAGAGGCCCCTCTTTTGTTGCAAATACCAGCATTACAGGTTCTCATATGGTTTGGGGTTCCATTCTGCTGCCCAGCAGGAAGTCAGGGATCCCAAGGGCTATGCAGAACTCACTTCATAAAACCTTAATAAAAAGTATCCCCTCTGATGCAGTAAAATATGTAATGGATGGCTACACCTCACCCCATGCACTGAATTTCCAGAGCATGCTTTGTTCTTTCTCTAGGGAGTTGTAGTATGATTTTTCACTGCAGAATTTGGTCTCTGCTGAGGTTTTCTGCTGATGGTTTTCTGCTGCTGAGGAGCAATGTAGAAAAGACGAGGCCATGGACTAACTGGCAGGGAAACAGAATGGTTTATGAACTATTTGTAATACTTGTTGTCATTCTCTGCCTCCAATGGAGGTGGGAAAGAAACCACTGTTACAAATACATCACTTGTGTCCTTTCAAGGAGCAACAGTACAACCAGACTTCCTAAATCTCCAAAAGCTAAAAGCAAAGCCAGGAGACAAGACTTGGTTTTGCTGTTATGATTAATCTAAAACATGTTTTAAAAGCTTGCTGAGAAGAGGTGATAGTGAAGACTAATGTCTTCAGGCTTCTGTCACACAATGTAAAGCTAAAGGAAAAATGAGATTAGATAAGCAATAAAGCAAAACAATTAAAATATATCAACGATGTGATCAGTGGCGCAGTGTTCATTCAACTCTGAATGTATCAGCTACAGTTTCTTATAACAGCACTCTTTGTTACTCATTGATTGTATTTTATTTATGTTGACTTTCTACCCTGCTTTACATTCATTTATAACAGTGTGATTCCCCCAGAACTTACAGGGCAGAATTTGTCCTTTGGTTGATAAGAGAGGGAGAACAATAAAGATAACC
>JBCJKH010031000.1:10863-31459 GCA_039877255.1 Loriculus beryllinus | reverse complement strand
AGCCTTGGGTGACATGGTTTAGTGTGAGGTGTCCCTGCCCATGACAGGGGGGGTGGAACTAGATGATCTTAAGGTCCTTTCTAACCCTAACTATTCTATGATTCTAAGTGGTAAGTCTAAGAGGGGTAAGTCTTCACATAGAACCACCTAAGTCACAGAGCCCCTCACAGAAACGCTGTTGTCTGAACCCTCTACCCACTTAGAGTGAAGCAGTGTCCACTGACGAGATCATTTTGATTTTGCAGCTAATCCCTTGACAATAATATTTTGTGGCTTCATTGCAGCAGAAGTAAAAGCATATTTTAGTGCCCTTGGTCTTGGCCTTAGTTTCCACTGGTCAGGAAGAGCAAGGTTTGATTGTATGGCATTGGGTTTTGGCACAGAGACCCCTGAAGCATCAGTGTCCATGGTCAGTGTTGGCCACTGCCATTAGCTGCTAGCATGGGACAGACTTTTGTGAAGGGAGAGGGCACTATGTCCTTGCCAGGGGTAACTGGGGAGGGAGGAACAGCACGCTTATAGGGCAGCTTCATGTGCTCTGGCTGCTAGAATAGCTCGTCACATGCATCTGCTACACCTATGGCTTAGTTATGTCCCTGTGGATTAAGTGTAGTGAATGGGAACAGCATTTTGTGACAGCTGCAGCTGCCAAAGAGGAAGGCTTTTAGTGACTGTCAATTTCCAATGTTTAATTTCATTAAAACCCTGAACCCTTTCAATAGAACTAGTTATTGCCTTTATAAACATAGAAAACAATTGAAGCAGCAGAATTAATGATGACACCAGTTCTAGGAAAACTTGTCTCCAGTGCTACAGTTTGATTTGTCCAGCACAAGGACCTTCTTTGCTTTTCACTCTACAGAGGAGAAATAAAAAAGCTTTCCCATTTCAAAATAAATAATCATGGATGAAAACCAGACACGTTGAATATCACAAGCAAGGACTCATGTGCTCAGCTACCTGAAGTCCAGAGAAGAGTCACATTAATGTCAATGTGCTTTGGATCATTAGCTCTTAAGCCTTTAACGATGTTCCCTAATGACCCTACTGTTCTTCCTCCTCCATCAGGCTCTCTCTAACCTGCAGGAGCTGTGCTAAGTTTTCAGGGGTTTGCTATAAGATAGCCTTTGAAAAAACATGTAGGTATCCAAGAAATATATGAGACATACCCGTTGGGAGTCTGGAATATAATTTATAAGAGGTTGTATCCACAATATTCATTATGTGAAGGCTCAAGTTCTTAGTCATTTTTTATTTCATTAATTTATTCTGCTATAGGGACAAAAATAAAAAAGAACACCTCTCCCAAGACTAAGACAACTTGCCATTAATTTAAAACTGTAATATAGATGCTGGTTACAAAAAGAGCACCTCCCTCCTCCCCTCAGACACAGGCTCCCATATACTAACCAGCAGTCAGCATTTTCTCCTGGAGAGGCACAAGGCTAGGGCAGACCAGCCTTGTAATGTTGCCTTCAGCTTTTCCTGGGTGAGCTTTGGCATCCACACCCTTTGCACTGCATGGATACAAAGCTCCCTTCTCTGCAGCAGAGTATGCTCTGTTTTGAGTTTGTCAATACATTTTCCAGTACCTTTCTCAAGGTGATTCTGAACTGATGCTGCTCAGACTCAGATATTCGGGGAACAAGACTTTCTCAGCCTGCATCTTGGAGAAAGCATTCAGCATGGCAGCACCAAGGAAGACGAAGAGAATCCTCTTGATCCTTACACTGATCAGAAAAGGCACAAGAAAAGTCTTTGTGGGCAAAAACCTGGAGGAAAACACAGGTAAGTGAGTCAGCAAAAGCCGTTTTGCTGACCGACTGGATGGCAATGCAGCATTCTCTGCGCAGTCTGAGTCCTTGCAGCCAGCACAGTCACCTTGAGGAGTTTTGGCTCCAGCCAGCTCCAGGCACCTAAAGGGATGCAGGCGCCTGAGCTCCCTGTGCCAGAGGCAGCCACAATAAGCGGAATGAATTGCCCTCTAGAGGTGCTTTTCTCCCTCTCCACTGAGCTTCCTGGCAGCCTGGACAACTACCTTGAACTTGGGCCTTGAAAGAGCTATTAAACAGCCGCAATTCCATGTAAATCTCCAGAACTCCCCTTCCTAAGAAGGAATTCACCCTCTTAGGATCATCTATTCTCCCTCTCTGAGGTCTTAGCTGGGCACTGAAGGAATCATTGTGCAATCAATATTATTAATACTAGCAAACTAACTCTGGCTCTAAATACACACACACCAGGAAAACAAATTGAAACAGCAAAAGAGGTCTTTGTGGTAACACAACTTCAAAGCTGAGGTTGTAATCACATAGAAGCTAAGGAATGCAAATGTGTGGTAATCAGAGTATTGTAACTCATCCATACAAATGTTAATAGTATTTTCTCACCATATATTAGCATTAATGGCTTAGGTTCAAATTCTGCACTGTTTTCTACAATTATGACTCATTTTTCAGTTAAGGGGACTATCCATGGTAATCAGCATAGCAGGATCAGGATTTTTAAAAGCTTATGTGAGTATGGTGTGTGTGTCTGATTCTCCCTGCTCTAACTTCTGAAACCCTCCAGACAAAGCAAACAAAATACAAAAGCACAGTACAGGCTGCTTAGTTAATTCAGTTCTTAAAAGGTCTGTGAAAATAGGCAGTTGTGAAGAGACTTGCCACTAGATAGGATGCCATGCTGATGAACAAGCTCAGCCTCTATTAGGTGCTGGAGACCCTACACCAGTGAGAGAGTCCTAAATCAAGGGACAAACACTAGCCATCTCTCAGGGCTCAAAGCCAGCCATGCCTGAAACACAAATCCATGCATTTTGTTCCTCTCAGTGCCTGCTTCCTCAGAACTGCTTATTCATTGAACAGTGTCTCAAAGCAAGTGAGAGAACACATCACAACATATATTTTAATACAGTACATTATGCAACTGCCCTAAAAGAAAGGTAAAATAAGCACATAGATTGCTTTGGGTATACAATCCGACTGCTGCCCTTCCAGAGACACTGTCACAGCAATACAAATCTCGGGTGTACCCAGGCTCCCACACTCCTGCTCATTTCTTCTTGAATTTTTAGTCAGCAGTACCCCAAGAAACACCTCACATCCTGCTGCTTTTCCACAGCATTTGGAAATGAGAACAAGGTAGGCAATCCTATTCATGTGAGTCTCAGTTTTCTATCTCAGGCTTGTTGTTCTTTCCACCATGAGTCACTCCTCATGAGTGCAGCCCAATTTACCCACCCTCACCCCATGCTCTATTTGTGACAAGAATGACTGAGAGACAGCAGTGTTCATATGCTGCAGGATGTTCTCTTTGTGTAAGCCTTCTTTTGTATTTTGACATTTGCACGTATTGTCATCATTTAACAAGCAGGCAGAGCCTGGATTTCAAAGATACTCTCTGCCTGCATTGATGATGTCAGAGGAAGTATGGGTGTTGCATTTTATACAATCAGGCCCACAGGTTTGCTCTCGTGAGACCTAACCTGGAGTATTGTGTGCAGTTCTGGTGTCCTCAACATAAAAAGGACATGGAACTGTTGGAACAAGTCCAGAGGAGGGCCACGAGGATGATCAGGGGGCTGGAGCATCTCCTGTATGAAGACAGGCTGAGAAAGCTGGAGCTGTTGAGCCTGGAGAAGAGAAAGCTGCGTGGAGACCTCATAGCAGCCTTCCAGTATCTGAAGGAGGCCTATAGGGATGCTGGGGAGGGACTGTTCATTAAGGACTGCAGTGGCAGAACAAGGGGTAAGGGGTTAAAATTTAAAGAGGGGAGGTTTAGATTGGATATAAGGAAGAAATTCTTTCCTGTTAGGGTGGTGAGGCACTGGAATGGTTTGCCCAGGGAGGTTGTGAATGCTCCATCACTGGCAGTGATCAAGGCCATGTTGGACAAAGCCTGGGTGGCATAGTTTAGTGTGAGGTCTCCCTGCCTATGACAAGGGGGTTAGAACTTGATGATCTTAAGGTCCTTTCCAATCCTAACTGTTCTATGATTCTGTGTGGGTGCTGGGAAGTGTTTTATTTGATCTCCAGTCATGTTATTTTTTCATATAACCCAACTACTCTACTATTCTAAACTCAAAAATATCTCTCAACTTTCATCCTTTTGATGCCTTTTGGCCCCTAATAGTGTAACCCCAAAGTTATGGTTTATGAGAATCCAGTACCAAGAATCTGTTCAACTCTTAATTAATGATCTATACCTTTAGTGTCATTTACCTGAATTGGATAAATGCAGATTAATTCTGAGGTAATAAACCTGATCAAAGAAAGCATTTTGCAAGCATTGAAGCAAAGTGAAGCCTTTTTTTACATAGAGTTACTGGAGAGAAACATATAGTGATGACAAATTAAAACACAATACAAAACTGAACTTCTGAGAGGTATTAAATAGCTGCATATTTTATATATTAAACCACAGAATATACCATGAAACAATGGTCCCCTCTTTAATGAAACCCTATTAAAGAAACAGACTTGTCAAGGAAACACATTTTTATACCCAGTAAGGTTTTGTATTTAACAGATTCCCACTTTGTATATTTTTCTGTGGTAGCTGCTAAGTAAAATATATATACTCTTGAATATTTGCTTACTTCTGGAATGGGAAATTTCCACACAATTTAGTGATTTAGGAGCTGATTCCAATCTAATAAAAAAAAAAACAAAAACAAAAAAAACCCCAACCTTTGGGAATACTTAATGTCACTCATCTGTGGAACAACAGCCCTTGTTCATTTAGGGCATCACCCACTTCCCAGAGTATTTTCACAGATTTCAAGGAGGCCTGAACTGCACCTTGGAGCCGCAAGTGTGCCAAATTGCTAGAGTGACTGATGCTCAGACTTCATTAGACCTTCTGAAGAACTTCTCTGGGAGTTTATCACCTTTCACTGGCTACTCAGTCACTTTTTCTTGCTTTTGTAAGTAGATTAATAATAAAGGAGACTAATAAAGGTAGTCAAAGTTCAGAAAGAAGCATGAGAAGGCTCAGATAGATTATCATGTCACACTGTTCTTTAACAAACTACAATGTATCTGAGGTGCACCCACTGACAGTGAGCATACTATTAGCACATGGCAAGGTAATGCAGGTTGGCTGTCAGGGACAGAACATTTAAAGCTAAATTGCATTGTATTTGCAAAAGAGAAAAGTGCATGCGTGGAGAACTGCAGCAGCTCCATTGATACCTTTTAACTTGTTGACTAGGTGTTGCCATTTGAGCACCTCTCAGGTTCACAGTGCCAGTTTGATTAGGAGTTTGCAAGCCAAAGGGCAAGCAAAGTTCATAAATTTCTCCCTGATTACAATAAATAAATAGAAGCAGCTTAAAAACTGTATATTGCCACCTATAGAATCACAAATTTAGACATAGAGGCTATCTGGTCCCATCCTTACCCATTAGAATCTATGATTCTAATCCTCTGGTCCCATCCCCTTCCCAAAGCAGGGCTGAATCCAAAGCTAGACCATATTGCTCAGTGCCTTTTTCTGTGAATGTTATGAGTATATCCACAGATAGAAATTTAACAACTTGTTCATGGCAATGTTTATAATCAACAGTTGTCAGAAACTGGTAATGCTTTCTGAAACCATAGCCTGGTAGATAAAATTGTTATTTTTAGCCTCTGGACAAAAACCTGGATTCAACCCCAAGCCTGATTTAATTTAATTTATTTTTTTTTATTCTGAATGATCAAAGTAATTCAACTTAAATACACAAGCAGAGTTCCAACCAAGGAAGTGTATAGGGAATTATTTGAATAGTGAAAAGTCCAGAAAAGGTGCAAAATGCAAGGCCCAGATCACTGTTCATGTTAAATCAGCATTTTTTCCTTTGATCCAGTCGATCAGCAACTTTGCTACATATCTCTGCCATTTTTTCCTGAATTCTCATCCTTTTCTGTACTGTTCAGCTATGAAAAACCAGGAGTACCTTCACTCCACAACTTTAAACATACTTTTCATTTTTTGTTGTTTAATTTGCCTGATCATTTCATTTACGTTCATTTTATCACCTTTAAAAATGATAATAGAAAGTCAGACAGAAGTTATCTGCAAATAGTTCCCATAGTACCTGATTCAGTGCAAAGGAATTAGAAAGAGTGATGGCTATTTAATGAAAATCAGAAAGTATCGCTGATGCCATCCAGCTTCCATTTCCAGGTTCTTGAAATACTTGATCTTTAAGTAGCACTTCAGGTGTGTGCAAGTAAGCCCAAGCACAGCTGCTGAATGTTTTTTGTACAAAAAATGCAAGATGCCACAAACTCTGTAGTTGGAAAATATCATCTTGTCTCTTCTCCCTTGAGGCCAGATCAGCTCTAGCTATGTAATCCTTGGCAGATGCTTGTTCTTAACAGTGGATTAATAGAATTCATACCCTCTATCTCATCAAATATTCTATAAAATGTATATGAAATATTGGCAACATAAGGCCATAGGCCATATGACACTCATTATACTTACTTGAAATTATTTTCACATTGGAATAATGGATACAAAATATCTACAATGGAAATGAGAATACATGTGCTAGATTTTAAGGCTTTTACTTACAGAGAATGGGAAAGGGTTCTTTGTCAGAGTATATAAATCCTGAATCATTTAGTGCCTTTGCACAAAACTTACTGACTGGGCCACTCCAATACAATGGTACAAATCACAATGTACCTCAAGGATTTCCTTCTGCTAAGGGATAGATGAATATTTGTACTTGTAATATGCCTTTGCCGTAGCAAAACAGCACTTCTACTGAGGAATGCGTGTTCAAGGGGGATAAGAAGAAAGGAAAAAAAGGGATCTGTAGAACAATTTCTCTACTCAACATATTCTAGTTATGTATACATTGGTTTCATTCAGCTTTACTTCTGCTGAAGTTGAGTGCTTCACTGAAACATCTAGTTCTTTTCACCACTTTATTTACAGAGAAAGATGAGCCTTAAAGCATTTGGTCCTGTACTGCTGAAATTTTTTCTTAAGTGATTTTTCCTTAACTGTTTGTTTTCATTTCTTCACAGCAGACTTGCAGTATGTGAGATGTTTGGTTGCCACCAGAGAACCTTGACTATCAAAGGCAGTGCAGCTATAGAGTACAAATGTGCATTTGTACTCTGGCATTTGGCTCAGTTTCTTCCACAAGATAAGTGAGCAATTCTCCTTTCGCTAGCCATTAAAATGGAACTCAATAATGAACAAAGCCAGCATTTCTCATGGCAGTGAGAGCAGAGAGTTAGTTGCAGCTTCTTTTTTTTTTTAGCCCTGTGAAATGGTCAAGAGCTTATAGCAAACATAATATCAGGACAGGAAGCAAACATGGAAAGGGCTTGATTCAGGCAATACATGAATGGAAGACATGTAAACCACTGTCTTATCATATTCTTCAGTTTGGGGGTAACAATATAAATGAGTATTTCCTGCGTCTTTGTGGTATTTCTCATTGGCAGGCAGATGTTCAGCCATTTTAAGGAAAGATGCTTTGTCACATGTAACAGTTACTTGGGAAGACAAAACACCATAACCACAAAAGTCTGTCTCCTGTCCCTCCTCCTTTCCCTAAGCGTTTATTGATGAGCACTACATCATATGGTATGAGATATACTTTTGTCATTTGGGGTCAGCTGTGTCCCCTCCCAGTTTCTTGTTCATCCCCAACCTACTCACTGCAGGGTGGAGTAGTGAAGAGAATAAAACGATTATGGGCAAGCTCTGTTTACAAATAGTAAATACCCTGGTGTGTTATCAGCACTATTTCAGCCACCAGTTTGAAGAATATTGCCATATGGGTGGCTATGAAGTAGGTACCTGCGCCCAGCAAGTTCACACCAGAGTAGTCACAGGAGATTGACATGTAAAATGCAGGACCTGCCAAAGCCTGCAACTTCCTAAGGCAGCACATAAATGGTAGGTAGGATACCCTGAAACACTTAAGACAAAAATAGATACCTATTTTAGGCATACTTGTGTTATGTATCACTTCTGTTCTTGCCTTTATCTCATGCCTCCCATGAAGCCATTTTGCTGCATTGTGGTAATTCCTGATGATACCACTGTTGAGTGGAAGAACAGCTTCATAACATAGCAAGCACTTACTGGCATGTGCATGTGGATATTTATCTACCTATCCACTGATAATCATAAGCCCATTTCCAGTCCTGCCAGAGATGTTTGTGTCACATGCTGTAGATCATTTATAGAGGTCATGTGTCATCCACAAAAAACTCTACCTAGGTACAAGACATATAGCAAAGAAACATAGAGAGCAATTTCCAGTCCTGGGACAACACTTGGTGTATCTAGCGCAGAGGGGCAGTTTTGACCTGACATCTTTATATCTACTCTGTTAGTGCCTCCAAAAAGCATGCTGATAGGTGGATAGGAGTTTAAATGCTGGAGTATCTTTGGTGTTGTTGATTTAAACTTTAAATCCATATAAACATTATTTCTAGTGGAGAATGCCTTTGCTATGGCAAAGGAAGTCAATGTAACATACATAGTCCTGAAGAATTATAACACTTGACATTCTTTTACTGGCTGGTTTGTAGCATTTCTGGTTTAATATTGCTTCAGAAAGGATTTCAGTCGTATTTAAGGAGCATTGAAAAATAAAAGAGGAAGACAAATGGAATTTTCCTGTCCAGACGACTATATCTGTATGGGGTAACCCCATTTGGAAGTATAAAACTCTGGACACACAAGAGGTGATCTCGGGATTTAATCCCATGAATAAATTAGCTTTCCACATAGAATCACAGAAAGGTTAGGGTTGGAAAGGATCATCTAGATCCACCCCACTCTCCCGACATGAGGGGTATTTTGAAAAATATTTGGAAAAAAAAAAAAAAGGTGTTTGGAAAAAAAAAAAAAAAGGTATTAGGAAGTGTGGGACAGCCACCTTTGACCTCGTCAAGGGTGCTTCTGCTGCTGTGGGAATACAGCAACTTCAGCAACAAGCCGGTCCCACTCTTTCCTAGATGAGACTGCTCCAGTTGCTGCAGGTCAGGGAGATCATGCCCATGACCATGAGTGAAACTCTCCCATTTAGGCAGGTCCTTGCTTTCAAACTGTTAATTTATTAGCACCTAAATGCTGTTGAAAAACACATCATTCATAGCTTTAGCACCAGAATAAGTGTTAAATAGCTGGCAGGAGGGCTATCTGCTGGTGATTAACACCTAATTATCACTTTTCAGTGTCCTCTGGCTAGATAATTGAGAACTGGAATAGGCAAAGGTTTCAGAAAGATTTTGGAAATGTAATTACCTAGCTAACAGAAAATTAAATGTAGTATAGCCTCGTTTCTGTCCTTTTGAAAGTGTTCTCTATTTTGCTATTTTCTGGAAACAGAAATTGGCAGAAACAGGATCAGTTGTTACACAAACTAGTGAAAATTGTGTCTCAGCTCTCTTTCTGTGGAAGAGGTCTTGACATACTTAATTCAAAACATGACCAAAATAATACCAAATGGGAATAGGTACTCAGCAATGGCATATGACAGGCAGGTGGTAAAACTCTATAAAAAAAAAGATAAAATAATGGGAGTCTTCTTTCTTGCCATCAGCTCCATCCTTTCTTGGCTGCATGGAGACTGGTTAATGACTGTTGAAGTAATGGATCTGGGTGAAGGAGTGTGAAAACAGGCCTGAGACACCACCAAGCCCACTGATATCATAGGCAATCCCATCAGAAAACTGTCAATAAAATTACAAACTATTGATTGGAGGTAGAAATTATTTGTATTCCACTCTTCCCCTTTCAGTATTACTTCACTCCAAAGGTTAAAAAGTTGTTTTTAATTTGCCACTTGAATTTATTTATAGAGAGTTTATATCTGGTTATTCTGTCAACATTTTCTTCAGCTTCAGACTTGTTTGCCTGATGCACGTGTTGCTTCTGTAGATTTAAGGAATAATTACATCACTGTTCCTTTTTTACGGCTAGATCAACAAGTTTTAGACTGCAGAGGAGCTGAATGCATCTTCGTATAAAAACAAACCTTGTTCCTGCCACAGCTTAAATTCATCTTTACTGGACATGGAGATTCAGAAAGTTTTCAAAATATCCCAGTCACACATCTCTTCCTACCAATATTTTTGCTGTTTTCTGCAGTCCTGCTGGAGCTATTCCTTGTTGTCTGCTATACTATGTCTGCTATGCAGAGTAGGGAAAAGTTGGTATGAGAAATTACAAATAGAAATCAGAAAAAGCTACTGGAAAGACTGGTGGTCTGCTGGGATCCAGAGAAAATGAGTTGTGAGCTGGAAGGTTGGATGGCTCCTCTCTCACAGTGAAGATTAATGGGATAACTCAGCTACTGATTAGAGGGAACTGAAAATGGGATTATCAGCAGTAAAAGACCAGTTTATGCACTTGCTATTTTCAGCAAGAGACCTTCTGAAGCTAAGGAAGAGTGAAATAGGTAATACAGAAAGTCATTGTGTTGGTAAACCAGGAGCTGTAACATATTTTGCCACCATGCTGTCTAGTCACACACCTGTGCTCAGTAATTTCAATAATTATTACCACTATAAATCCTGTGCTAATGGGACAACTAGAGCTTCAGATCTTGCCAATTTTGTACAAAGGTCTCTAGACGTAGTTTAAGGGCACAAGAGCCTCCCTGTATGTATCTATGACGGCAAAGCCTTGGAATGTCAAAATCAGTCCTAAAACAAGTGTCATGATTTATCACATTCTGATTACACAAACATGTGTAACTATGTCAAGAGGCAAACTTCTTTAGATAGTGCACAAAGTTCTCTTTCCACTTCAAAATGACCTGAAACAAGACTTTTCTGAAACCTGGAATTTTATGCATTTTATTGCAGAGGTCACACTATGCCGCTAGCTGCTATATGAAACAGAATAACAGTTCAGAAGGAAAGATGGTGCATTAACTAAATCATACAGTAATATTGACACTTCTGAGTCAGCAAGCCTGAGACTATAATGATGAATCCTAATATTTCCATTTAGACTGATGTTTGACAGCACTAGAAAAAAAATGGTGATGTCAAAAGGACTACTGTTCCTGCAGCTGACAAGGAAACCATTTTATATAATTGTTTCAGCCTACAGAGGAGGGTAATTCCTTTGGACATTGCTGGGTTTTATTTTCATAAAGAGTAAATAAATTATCTCAGTGCCCTGGATCAGAGGATGTTAAGTTCAAATCCTGTCACTGGAATAATCACTACAAAATAGTTCAGTGTTGATTCTGCAATTTGTGGGTAGTTTTGGTGGGAAAGGCATTTTTCCAAGTTTGTTCTCTTGATGTGTTGAAATTACAGAAAATCTGAATTCTCAAAAGGGTGGCCAGTGTAGTCAAAATGGCAACTGGCTGAAATATGTACGATAAAAAGTAAACTAAATTCAATGAAGTACTACCTTGCTGTTAGATTTTCATCTTTACAAAAATCCTATAACAACTAAACTAGATCTGGCTATTTTTATGATTCTTAAGGTATCTCCCGTAGAAGTCCTACATAAAGACTCTGTATAAGTCTTGGAAAAATTCACACTGGTTTTCTGCAAAATTTAAAGGTGTTCACTTTTGAGGTTCTGCTTCACTGAAGGTTAGGAAAACTAATGATCAGTCATAATGAAACATCTGATCCCTATTACTTTATTCAATGTGGACTTATTTTATGCAAGTCACAATTCTATAAGGGTTTAAATTTTTATTTCAATATTTCTGTTGATTAATCAATTATTTGGAAATTGAAGAACAGGTGCTTATTAGATTACAAACATTATTGAGAAAATAATCAATAAAACAGTGAAGGAACACAGAAATAAGAACCCCCCACTTTTCTGGTGATTTTTATCAATATATGATGATATTATGAAAATGCCTTTTCATGTTCCCTCTAGTCTACCCATTTTTGTCCTTCAAGAGTCAAAAAGAAAGTCCTGGGTTTTATGAGGGCTTATGAAGTTTTTCTTGGGTGTTTATTAGAAGTATAACAGATTGCAACCAATGTGGGAGCTCCACTGTAAATCAGCTATTGGCATCTTGCCACTCTGCCGTTAATGCACAGAGCAGATGCAGAAAGCAGAGAAGATGAAATATCAGTTCATTTGATATGCAAACTGGACCTCTGTTGCTTGTTTCTTTTTTTTCTCTTTTAGGAAAAAAAATAGGAATATAGTAGTAAAAATTCTCCTAAGCAAGGTATAAAGAAAAATGATGGGAACGTTCCTTTTGCCCAGCTAATGAGGATGCAGAGAAAAATCTTTTGAGTTAATCTTTGATAATGAAATGATAGCTGCTATGCCACAGATACCCCTGCTGGTGTCTCCATGAGAATGATTGGGACTGTATTTAGATTAATTTTGCTTTAATTCTTAAAAGGGTGGGAACAGGTAAAATGGTGCTCACTAATTTTGATGAGTTTTTTTGTATATCATAACAAAATGCCCTTTCTCATTCTTACTCATTTGGCTGATTTTATAATAAGCAATTCTCTTCATTGACAGTCCATTCTCAGCAACCTGCAAGATCAATGTCAGTTACAACAACAGAGAAGTCATAGAGATTTGAGTGATGAGTAGCTAACTGGTTTGTTATGGTTGTGGCTAATTACTCTTCAAGCTCTGCTACTTCACAGGGATTTCACTCTTAGGGTCTCTGAAGAGAAATCTGTTAGTTTTGGCAACCTATGTTCTGCTGTGTAACATTCATCAGTGTCTTTCTCTGGAGTTTCAAAGGCAACACTTACAAGTAATGGTTTTGCTGTGAAACAAAACAGAGGAGGAGTATTTTGGTGTTGAAAACACATTTCACAGAGTTGTTATGGTTTTTTTGGAAGGATGCCCTTTATTTAATTAATCTTTTTACATTTTCTCACCATTATATTACTCTCTCAAGTATTTGGTCCCCGGAGCCTGTTCCAGGGAAAGGTCTGCTGGATTAGATTGTGGTGCCTTCCACCTGGTGTATTTCCATGAGTCCTTCGTGAATAGCAGTGTGGCATGCAGGCCCACTGTGAACAATCAAATGATCTGTTTTCGTTTCCCTTGAGGTGAACCACATTCTCTTGTATAAGAAAGCAAAACCTCCACAGTAGACCTGAAAAGCAGCCTACTGCTTTGGAGGGGGCTCTAACCGGCATTGATGTAAAACCCTGATCTGTGTTAATGTGATTCTATTGCCATGAAGCCTCCTTTAGACATTTATTTATGAGACATGTATTTATTATATAAGTAGGTGATGCCAGCGTGCTCTGCTGCAATAACGCTTGTTGAGCTAAATGATTATTCTAGAAAGATTTATTTTCCTCCAAACATAATCACACACCAGTCCAGTGAGATGACCACAGTGGAAAATCTCACTCCACTACTTTCATGGACTAAGCTGGTGCCATCCACACTACAGACAAGGGCAAACAAAACTGAAATGTTTTCATAAAGTCACTGAATGACAGCTTAGGTGTTAAGTAATTTTTGCGGTAGACAAGTACCTGGAAGCAAAGAAGGAGTTGGACTTTGGCAGAGCTGTGGCTAAACTCATTGTCCAGGCTGGGATCTATCCAGACACCTCATGGCTTTGACTACATCTAAATAAACAGCTTTGAATGCTGACTTAGAGATATTAATGGGTTTCTTGGATCATTTATGACTATGTGTAGTGGCAATTGTGCTACAACAAATCCACCACATAAATCAGGTGTGTATTTTGGCATGGTCAATCCTGAATGGAAGACAGTTTTTAAGTAAGGAGAAGAAAAGTTGCTTCATAAATGTCAATAAGAAACTCACTCTATCAGACTCCAGGAAAAAGAGAAAAACCCCTAGCAATACAGGAGGGTTACCATCCATGAATGTTGATGAACTATCAGGAACTGACTGTACATTAAAAATAATCTTCCATTGACATTATTATGCAGTCTGAGAAATTATTTGGCATCACTTTCTTTTATATATAGGGCTTATATACATCTTTCTTTTCTTACTTTTGACCTGTGGGTACTTTTCACCTGTCAACCTAACTACAGTTTATTTAAGCTCTTTGATGGATGATATATTGGTTTAAGCTCCATTTGCAAGCTAGCTACTGGCAGAATATAGCTGTACTGTAAGACTGAAAGAAAGGTGAAGATCATGTGAAGGAGAAAGAATGCCCTCATTTTCACGTCTGATGGATGTGTTCCCTCATTACCGTAAGTGCATTGGTGGAAAATGGAATGACATTAATAACACATAGCCACAGACACAATCATGTATGATAACTTGTGGGCTTGAGCTCTCAGTTGTTTTCCTCTGCTAGCAGTGTCTCCATGAGCTCAAACGCTAACAGGCTTCTGAGAAGTTATAAGAACAATTTATACTTATTTTGATTTAGAATATTGGCAATTTTGAAATGAGGTTTACATTAATAAATATTTTACAGAAATAAACTTGACTTCTTCATATATTTCATTTTTCTACAGAATATTGCTCTGAGAGGGTTCCTATTTCTAGCTTCTAGTAGACCAAATACTTTTTACAAGGGCATGGAGTGACAGGACAAAGGGGAATGGCTTTAAACTGAAAAAGGGGAGATTTAGATTAGATACTAGGAAAAAACTCTTTACTGTGAGGACAGTGAGACAATGGAACACATCAGGCCCATCCCTGGAAGTGTTCAAGACCAGATTGGATGTGGCTTTGAGCTACCTGGTCTAGTGGAAGGCATTCCTTCCCATGGCAGAATGGGTGGAAGAAGGTGATATTTAAGGGTCTTCCAACCCAAACTGTTTAATGATTCTGTGATTATCTGTGTTCAACAAAAACCTCCCCAAGACTCCAAAACAAAAACATCAATAAATAACAACATGCCATGCATCCCAGAGTATCCCCTTCAAGCAAGAAGAGGTGATCCTCTGCATGACATAATTTCTAACATCTTAGCCATGGCAAGCAGAAGTTTAAGTTACACTTCACTATTTGCTGCCTATTAAACAACACCAGCATGTGTTGCACTATCAGAAAATGAAATATGACACTTAGTGTGACTTACAAAAAGCCCCCACCAAGAAATGAGTCCTTTGAGGAATCACAACTGTCAGTGGAAGCATATAAAACACAAGCTCTGTGATTTGGCGGCTCCATTTGAAAATGGCTGACTTGTGTTTCATTCTCACTGAATGGCAACATAAACTGCAAATGCAGTGTCTCCACTTTGAAGGCTGCCTAGCTCCCTAGTGTCTTGCCAGCTCTTGTAAAAATTAGGCTTATGTTACGAATAGGGTACCCCTCTGCAGACCCAGGTTAGCAGAAACAGGTTTCTATAAACTGTTTCTGTCAGTAAGGGCTCATTTCCCCCTGTGGGAAGAGTGAGGCAGGTCTTAAGATGAACTCACTTTTTGACCTCGCTCGTTATTTATGTCTTTTGAGAACATATTCTTTGTGTTTGAATTTCAAATGAGGAGTAGGATGAGCAAATATGTTTGCTTAGCATATAGCTACAAGTAGTCAATAAAAAATAAAACTGTGGGAGGATGCAAGATGGATGTGGTAAAGGCTTGAAAAACTTAGGGTAGGCTACACTTTTATTTCTGGTTGTAGTCACTTCTGATCCAGACAATGATATGAATTTGGTGCCCAGTTTTGGCTGTGTGATTGAGTCCAGTGTGCTGTGAATTTGGCAGGATGGTTTGGGTGCAGTGGTCCAAGTTGGAGCAGTATCTAGCTTGAAAGAAAAACACTTCCTGTGAGAGAAACCCTGCTTTATAATCTAGAGAAACATGGTAAGGAATGGCTTTCTGTAATGAAAGGTAAAGTGTGAAAATAGTCCCGACTGCTCAGCAAACACTGATTTCTTTCATGCCTTTTGGCAGCCTCATGCTTTTTGCTTTTTCCTATATTACCAGCATACAGAAAACTCAGGCTCCCATTTTTCTGGCATATTAGCTGGTTTATACTGAGGGCTAGCTTGAGTTGTTCAGGTTGTATTTACCTTCAGTACAGCACTACCTGTCTCCCAGGCAGACCCAAGGAGCTCAGTTGTGTTCACTGTCAGTGGGGATTACTCAATGTTATTGTTGTAATCCATCCCTGTGAACCAGCCTTGAGCCATCCAACACCTTCAAGCACTCTTGACTCTCTACATGACTCCTTGCTTCTAAAATGCTAACAATGTCAGTATTTGGTCAGGCAGAGAGTGCAGACTGGCTTATTCCAAGAGGTTTGTGTAAGTGTCATTCTGTTTTCTCTTAAGCAGAGATACACTCTTTGTCCTGGAGACTCCATTATGTATGAGTGGTTTCTTTTACAAAACAGGTTTGATATGAAAAGGTTATTAAAGTTTATGCACTTTGTGTGTTTTAAATGTTGTTTCAAAATCTATTTGAATGATGCTTTTGCCTTATTAAGTTTCTAAGCACAAATGTTCTAATTATTTAAGAACAGTATAAAAGCCATTTTTATTAATGTTCATAAATATGCCAAAGCCTTTACATTTCTGATCAACATTTGTATCTGTTCTTATTTTCACTCGTTTTCTCTTAGGTCATTTAAATTAATGTTAACCACATGACATATTCCCCCAAGTCTCCATTTCTCTGTTGTCCTCCAAACTAGTATCTTGAAAACTGAAAGAATTTGATCGTGAACAGAGCTTCACAATTTATAGCTAAGAATCTCACCCTGCAAATAATTTGGTCCTCCTCTCTTCTATACCATTTGTCCATTTGCACTTGGAATAAGATGTCTTGAGAAATTAAGTGAAGATGGGAGGCAGACGGATTGGCATTGTGGCAGCCCTTTTCCCAACCTCAGTATATGATGTGCTGCACCTCTTAATGGGGCTAGCAGTACCAGGACACAGTGGTATTTAGAGGTTTATGTGGACCTGTAGTCATTATAGCATCTGTTGGTTGAAAGGACAGGTACAGAAACAAAAACCTCTGGTCAGAATATCATGCAGTATAAACAGCATTATACATGTCAAGAAGTCTGCTTTTACACTACAGGACTGCACCAATTTTGCTAGGTATAATTTTCTGCTAATTTAGTCACAGTGGTGTGAAACTGTTTACAGACAAGTACTTCATATTGAAACACCTCTTTATGAGCACTATCCTGTTCTCATTTAGAGGAAAAATGCATATTTAATAACAAACTTGATTATAGCTTTCCCAAAACAAGGATTGGGTGCCTTTTTTTTAACTTCACTTTTAGTGCTGAATGGAAAAAGAGAAGTAAGCCATTGCAAACCCAGTTCTTGTGTCTTTTTCCTTTTTTCCCATGATAGCCCATATTTGCAGAAAGTCAGATGGGATCAACACGATGTTCTCCTTTGTCCATAAATCTCATGAAACTATGATCTATTTTTTGCCTTGTTTTCCATCACATTTAATAAGTTAAGCAATTTTTGCCAAAGCAGAGTTGGAAAAGGACTCTTTCAAATAATGAAGTGCTTCCCAAAATCACATGAGTAGGAAACCCATTAATACAATGAGTTACTGAATGAGTTAGCATTCAGTTTTGAAAGGGATGTCTCAAACATGCGACAAAAGCTTGAGCTGGGCACAAGATAGTTCTGTAGTAATTCTTAGTATTTAGTTTTTCACTGTGCTGAAATACCACAAAATGTTAAAGTCACAAACATTTTTTGAAATGTAATTGAAAGACTCCACTGAATTACAAAAGCCTAAATTTTGGTATAAAGCAATTAAAATTTTCTAATGAAAACAACATTTGTTGCAAAGCTTTGATTGTGGAGGATGTATTAACAAACTGTGGGAAACAAGAAGTTACTACACTTTGCATCCTTGGCCAGTTTCTGATTGCATAATTGCAGGCTGACTCCTATGTAGTTTCAGAGGAGATGGCGTCTCTTCCCTCTTGCTTCTTGTTTACTTCCATGCAGTTTCATCATGAGCTACATTTCATTGATACCTGGATACAGTCTTTTATCAAAGGACCTGTAATAAGGATGAAAGGTGGTAAATGAACAGTATCACTCTTTTTCTTGCCCGAAGTCAGAGAAATGTTCTCAGTATTCTCTGCTTTGCAAGGCATACAGACTTATAATCTTCCTGAATGTTGCAGAAACTCCTTTAGTATAGGATTTCCTGCTATGTAATTGAAATGTTTGCTTCAGATGAGGAATTTAGTTCTACCAGGCACCAATCTATCCTAACATGCCAGACTGGCAGCTTCTTTTGTTGTTTTGGAGAGGCTGGAAATTCTTTCAGGAATTCTTTCAGACCTGTGGGACTAAGCCTACTATTTAGTTACTTTCAATTGTATCTTTGTGGGATACTGAAGGTTGAACAATGCCATTTGAAAAGCCCAATTCTCATTCTTCTTTCCTTCATTACTTCTTACATGATGCAAAGTCATAACTGTGACTCTCTTGCAGTTGGTGTTCCTTAAACATTTGCACAGATCTTCTCCAAATAAGCCTGTAATTTAGCACAAAAAGTCAGTCAAGGCAAGATAAAAGGGAAAAAAACTCAGAAGCATATCACTTGAATGGGTTTGAGATACATTATGTCAGGCAGCACCAACTATTTATCTAGGTGTTTCCAGTTCTTCTTCTGAACTTCTTCCTGAGTCCATATTAATGGATAAAATCACCATATTCTCATGCATGGTTTTTTTTTATTCTTTTCTTCTCCGACACAAAATCCATTGACATTTGTTTGTGAATACCACAGACATCACACTGAGTTAAATAATACAGATAAATCAGACAAAAATATAACCTCTTGTAAAAAGGGGTCCATCTGACGTCCTGTCAGAAGATTCATTCCCTCCCTTCAGCACAAATTATCAGGACAATCATGACTGACTTCACAGGGATCAAACCACTAAACATTTCTTGCTGACATATTACAAAAGTTCTATTCTTTCCAAGTGCTGTGTTCTTCTTTGGCATTTCCAGTGGAGCATGGCAGATTACCAGCTGGCCGAGTTAAGATACTTGCCATGATGTAGAAGCAAGTGACAGAAGTTATTTTTCAGCCTTTTCTAAAAGAGGTGATACGGAATGGATGATGGAGGGCAAGCAGAGATTGGTGGGGTGTGGAGAAAACAGCTTTTAAAGTTTGGGAGAAGGCTTAGGAAACACCTTATTGTGGCCTTTCGTTATATGGAGGTGACTTATAAGGAAGATGGAGAGAGACTTTTTACTGTGGTCTTGTGGTGGGAGGACAAGGTACAATGATTTCGAATTGAAAGAAGGTAGGTTTAGATTTGGCATAAGGAAAAAGTTTTTTATAGTATGGGTAGTGAGACACTGGAGCAGGTTGCCCAGAGGAGTTGTGGATGTCCCATGCTTGGAAATATTCAAGGTCAGATTGGATAGGTCTTTGATGAAAGTTTAACCCTGTTCATGGCAGTGGGATTGGAACAGGTGGTCTTTAAAAGTCCCTTCCAAGCAAGACCATTCTGTCATTCTATGATTTTGTGTTGTTCATTTTGTAACAACTTTTCTGCTGTGATTGATCTCACAGGTGCCACAGACCTCAAGCACAGGAAACAGTCCCTTGCTTCTTGCTCCTGCTTTCTAGCTCTATGCTTCCTTCTTTTCTGGCCTATAGCTTGGAGGCAGCAACAGGTATGTTCACCAGTGGATAAAGAGGAAGAACACTAAGCTTTGTTGATATCTGCATGGTGGTTTTCTACCTGAATCGCAGAGAAGTTTTCACCTTTTTCAGGTGTTGGGCTACTCAGGGTTGACCTCAAATGTTTCTGTTGATATAGCCTCATTGTGCAGACACTGTAGTGCAGCCCACTGACAGTTGTGGGAGCTTTGCAGTGTATACTAGAAAATATGCTAGATGTAAGGAGGAGACAATCTGAGTTCTCATATTTGAGTAGTAAGTTTAATGTTGTTTCTTTTCCTTGTACTTTTAGAACAAGATGAGTGCTAACATTTTTTCTCTATCACCTCATAAGCATTAAGTAATTCTCCAGTAATGTGCTAGGAAAAAAAACCCCAAACAACAACAAAATGAACCATAACCAGGGGCAATAAATTATATAATAAAGTTTTTATTTTTTCTGATCCATAAAAGACAGAGTAGATAAGCAGAGATGGACAAGTAATGCTTTAACTGTGACACATTTACAAATATTCCTAGAAATATAGGAATGAAAGGCATGTTATAAGTGTGCTGTTAAAAATGCAGAAAGGTCTGCTCACTTCTTGACACCATATGTCTGTTTCTTGTATTAAAGGGTTCGGAAACACTGTTTATAGATATTGCATGACCATGAATGCCAAAAATAATAATCCTATTAAGTTTAGCCCAAATAGCATGTAATGAGATTCAAAATGATATGTTAAATACACATTCTAATAATGAAACTCAAATTGCTTTACAAATAGCATCGGGAGAACATTAGCCTATTTTGATTCTAATAATTACTTGCATCCTGTGTTCCAAATCTATTCAATATGCTTTTCGTAAGAACAAATATTTGTTCTACTAATTGTTCTGCAATTCTCCTGGTTATTTTTAAAAGGCTAAAGGGCTACACAAGACCAGCAGTTGTCTATTAGAATAAGATCTGTTTAGGTTTTTTACTTTAATCATCTTACAGTATTTGAAGAAATTAGATTCTCTAATACCTCTGTCTTTTGTCCAAAATTCAGTTG
>JBCJKH010030998.1:0-18998 GCA_039877255.1 Loriculus beryllinus | reverse complement strand
AATACAAAGTCCAGATTGCTGTTAAGAATCATGACAAGTGAAGGATTTAGCACACCACTGTCTCCCATTCTTCACACATACCAGTCTCATCTCCTTCTCATTTGAAACACCCAGGCTATGGTCTCTGCAGAACAGTAAATAGCTCTTACTCTTTCCTGAACTGCAGTCTGTAACATACTGTTTTGACTCCTAATTTGTAACAGCAAGTAATCTCTCACTTTGCTTCTGAGTATTCAGCATTGGAGGTGCATTTGCAAGACAAAATGATATGCCTTCTAGGAGGAGGTCTATCTGTGGTGATTTAAAACTGAGATACCTGGAGTTTGTTTGAGATTCAACATGGTGAGGATCCCAGTAGACTTCTTCTGAGAAGGAATTATTATGTGAAATGTCACCTTTTTTATTTTCCTTTAAAACATTTGAAAACCAGCTTCCCCAGTGTAGAAGATGCTTCAAGAGGTTTTTCTTTCCAAATATTTTTACCCTGTTTAGTGAATAAAGTGCAAGAGAACAGACTTTCAGGACACAGATGGTGCCAGAAACAGCACTTGCTGGCTCAGCAGGAAGGTAGCTGTTAAAGGGTTCTTACTTATCTTCTGTGGGCTTATTTCCTTATCTTTTTTATGGAGCAGATAAACAGATACAGTGTTGATGAACTTTGTAACAAAAAAGGTAGACTAAAAGCCCAGCCTGTGAAGTGTGAACCAGTTGAGTGAGTAGAGAAGCAAGAAAAACATTGTGAATGTGTATTCCTAGCTTTGCTGTGAGACTTGCAGGTTGCTTTCGGGGACAGAAATGTGTGGGAAGGGAGGTCTGATTTAGCTCTTCCAAAGGGAAAAAGGATGTTACTAAATAGGGTTTGCTTTTCCTCACTTTTTCAAGGAAATGAAAAATGAAGTCTCATAGTTATGCTGAGACCTCTGATGTTTTAGATTCTCAAAGCAGAAGTAGTAATGAAGAAGGATTTCAGCATCAGAGTTACATTGAGAGTGCAGGTCTTTATCATAGAATCATAGAATAGTTAGGTTGGAGATTTGTTAATGCAAGAAAGCTTTGAGCCATCTCCACCCATCTGTGTAATTTGTAAGTCAGCCTCCAGTTTCCTCAAAAGAATTGAGACTGATTTTGATTGTGAGTAAATGTAAGTAAATATTCTTAGAGTGCGCATAACTCTTTGTCCTGGGGATCTGTAGTAGCTTGTGTACTTCTTTGAATTAGAGCAGCTAAGCTGTGTGGGGTGGGTTGTTTGTTGGCTGGTTTTCAATCTAGAGATGTAGTGTAAAAACTAATCTTGCTGAATGGTACCTGCTTAGGATGCAACTTATTATAGAACACCAAGGATATGAAGAGGACAGGTTGGGAACATCTAGATTTTAAGAAAGGAAAAGAAAAAATGAGACTATTGCAATTAAGAATAAATTAGGATTATACAGAGCAGGTATTTCTCATATAAAGCAAGATGTAAAGGGGAGATGCAGGAATGAGCTGTTACAATTAAAAGAATTCAAAAAGGAAGAAGAATCAACTTTAAAAGGGTTTAAAATATATTGAAATATGATCTTTCACCTCAAGACTCCTCCAAGAATCCTAATTTAATGTAAAGCCATAAAAATAATGTATAGCTATAAAAATGCAAGCAGAATGCTAAGCGCACACAAATTATCTGCTGCTGCCTGCTAAGCACAGGAATATCTAGTAGGGATCTTTGCTTTCTCTTTCCTTTTCAGTGTGCTCCATCAGATGCTAAGCTGTACTTTTTACCAGTTACTGTTTGTCCTACTCAGCAGGATGGAGAATATGTTAGTCTGTTCTCTGCAGCAGCCTTTTACTTATTTGAAGACCTCCAATTTTTAGGGAGGGTTAAAGAGGGAGTTTTAAGTTCTGTCACTCTGAGGACTCTTGTTTCTAGGCAGTTGATTGTTCTTAAGTCTTTTACCTGGGAGCATCCCATGAGCCTTCTCCAGAGTACTTTCTCTAATAGAAGACCACTTTGAGCTCTTGTCTTGTCCTCTGGTACATTTGCACTCCTTTTCAGCCTTGTACCGTCTTCAATCTTAATAAGCAAAACCCTGATACAACACCAGATGAACTGGTCCCTGCAAACCCTATGAAATAAAGCTTGTCAGTTTGACAGTAGGCTGGTAACGACTATACCTGGCACTGATCACAAAGTCAACTTCTTGCCTGCTGTTGTAGTGTTGGTTGTGTTTATCTTATGAGTCTGTTGTGGGGGACAGTGACAAAAGCCTTCTAAAGAGAGTTATCCCCCACACAAAGACTGTTAATTCTGCTATAATGAGAAACCAGAGAGATTTAGCAAGAATTATGCACATCAGACAAAGGGTTTATGTTGCTCACCTGCTCATTTTGATTCCTCTTTACAGGGTAGAGCACTCCCTGGGGGAATGCCGAGTCTTTGGATAGCACCGCCTCTTCCTGGTCTTGGATCTATACCCAGGGGTACATGGGGTGTGCCTTTGATCCTCTCCTGCCAATGGGAAAAGAAAGGATGATCTTTCCTTTCTGCTATCTGACCCGGCCCCCACAATCCAAATTAACTATTTTGCCTGAGCTAGACATATTACCCATCATGTAGCTGGGCCTTGCAGCAGGTGAGGCAATCTGATACAGAACAGTGACCGTGTCTATGGCAGACCACCCAATTTTGCACTCGGGTTATGTTGGGATTTTAATTGCCTGGCTTAATTATAGGGGGTGATATTTACAGGTATATGTGAGGTAATAAACACCTTTTGCAGGTGTTTGAAATATGGAGTGTGGGAGTGAAGGTCCTTGGATAAACATACAATAAGCACATTTCTCGCTTGAAATGATTTATTCATCTGAGTGTGTTGGCTACAGTGGTGCTGATAATCATCTTACAGTTGTTATAAACAAGGGGAAAATCTAAAGAGGAAGGTAATTTTTCTTTGAGAACTAGGCTACAGTATTTTTTACTTGAATCAGGATCATATTAAAAGTAGTTGATAGTAATGTTTTTATCAAAAGTCCGCCTTCATTTAAGAGTTAATATCCCAGATGCCCCCACTGAAGGAACTTTTCTGTGCCTTTATTATAGTTGCAGGCTTAGAAAAGTCGCATTGCATTAGTTAACATAACTTTTTTCCTTAGGAAACTTGTATTGCAGTAGCTTAAGTAAGAAATAGGGAAGTTAGAGGTGAGCTCAAGGGTCTATTCAGTGCCTGGAAGATACTGAAGAAGGTGGTCTTCCAACCACAAGAACTAACATAATGTTAGTATTCCTTCAGGGAAATCAGAAGACTCACCAGGTCAGAGCTAGCTTGCTTGATGCAATCTAGAGGCATGAAAAGTTTCTTCACTTTCCTTCAGGTGGCCAAGGTGGTAAGTTGAAAGAATGCAATGATTTGGGGCTCATGCTGCAGGAGATGTGGTGTTTGGTGGTTGTTCAGGCAGCCACTTTGACTCATATGGCAGAGACAGAAAGGCTGGCTGAGCAACTTCTTCAGAACGTGCTGAAGTGCTAGAACTCTTTGACCAGAATATTAAGCAAGCTGGGGTAGCTGCTGGCTTCTCTGAACATGCTGAGCAGTGACTTTGGGGCATGGTTTGTGAGCTGTTGGTTATCCGTGCTGTGGAGTGGGCAGGACAAGGAGTGGAGGGAAGTATCTACTTGGAACTGAGACTTTTAGTCTGTTGTCTCAGATGAGTCACACAGCTTTGTGATTCATTGTGTAGATCTCCTGTGATGGATTATGAGCTGCTTTTGGCTGCAATGGACTCTAATGTGGAAGCACAGAAAACCGGCAAGTTTTAAGTGTTAAATGTGGCCATTCCTACTAAGACATATAAAAGCTTTATGTCTTTGGAGACATAGAGGGTAAAAAAAGGGAATGATTCAGTGTGACTTATCAGTGCAACTGTCTGATCCAAACCCTTCCCCCATCCATATTGTTCCATTGTCCTGTTTTTAAGAGGAAGAAAAAAAAGATCTGTTTTCTTGTCCAGTTTTTGATCTTCTAGGCTAAAGGAATGCACAATTTGTGATGTCTTAACTTTTCAGTGATGTTCTAATACTTAAAACAGCGATTAGTGTGCAAGAATTTAGGCACTGTCACCATGGGTTGCTTGGTACTGTTAGGACAATGTATTGCTCACAAGCCTGGAATAATATGGTTATTTGTTTACCCTGTCACTAACAGTGACTCCAGAACTTGAGAAATATTAAGACATACAAAGTGTGATTGTTTCAAAACACTTTTTGAGGAAACCAGCCACCAAATTGTACTTTTTTACTTGCAATTCCAGAAAGGTATTGTAGGGTGGTTTGGGTTAGAAGGGACCTGAAAGGTATCTATTTTCAAGTTCCTCAAATGGGCAGGGACACCTTCCACTAGAGCAGGTTGCTCCAAATCCCATCCAACCTGGCCTTGAACACTGCCAGGGATGGGGCAGCCACAGCTTCTCTGGGCACCCTGTGCAAGTGTCTCAGTGTCTGTGAAGACCTTTGGTCAAGGGCTCAGTTGCCAAATTCTTGCACCCTTTAGCTATAATTTTTACTTAAGGAGTCACATTATTAATGGTGCAACCTCTTTATTCAGCATTGTGACACGTCCTTTCATAGAACTACAAAGCCATTTGAGCTGGAAGGGATCTCGGGTGGTCTATAGTCCAACATTCTGCCCAAAGCAAGATCTGTATTGAATTCAGACCACATTGCGTAAGGTTCTATCCAGTCTTGGAAACCTCTAGGAATACAGTTTGTTCAGACTCTTTGGCTCACCAGTTCTAAGGATTAATTATTAGTGTAGTGAGACTTGTTTTCCTTCTACCTGGTGAGGACATCTTTTGTGTCCTTAAGCCTATCGTTTCTTGTACTTCTGCCCTGCACCTCTGGGAAGAGCTTGGCTCTATCTTCTCAATGATCTCTGGGACAGGCTGCTGCTATGCTTCCCTCAAAGCCTTTCTGGGCCCAATCCCTCCTCATGGGAGAGGTACTTCAGTCCTCAGCAATCTTGGGTGGCCCTTCACTAAACTGATTCCAGGTTCTCAGTGTCTGTCTTGTACTGAAGGTCCCAAAACTGGATGCAGTTTCTACCTGTGATTGAAACCCCAGAGTGAAATCACATGTAATCACCTCATCTTGTTTCTCACTGGTACTCTAATAACATAAAAAACAAATGCCATGGGACTACTTGGTGAAAATTGTAGCTTCTAAAAACTTTCAATTTTGAAAGCAACCTCAGATTAGCAAGTTGTAATGAAAGTCACAAGGCATGTTTTTGACCTATGAAAGAATACACCTTTTTGATAAGAGAAATGTATTGTTAAAGATATTGACATAACTTTTCCATGTCTCTTGCATGTGAACTTAGTCTTTCTTAATTAATTATTAATACTGCCTGACATCTTTAAATCTTGCTCACTTTAGTTTTTCTCTGTGAAATGAGGAACCAGTAGTTCTTACTGGTGTTGTGTCTTCTCTGAAAGCGCTGGTTTTAGATGCTGGAAGTGCAGCCCAAAAAATTCCTGATGAAATTAGATGGTGGTACCTTTTTTGTTAGCATGCATGAAGCTGCGGGTGAAGCTGCATGCTTTTGTAAACAAAGATGCCATTCAAGTGTTATAAGATTAATGTGACTAAGAAACTTGTTGCTTCTGTCCTGCTCTTGGAAAAGTTATAAACTAATTTGTTACCTGCCCTGAAAGAAGATGCTACCATCGGGGATTGCCTCTTCAATCTTACCACTTGTATAGTTTCAAAAGAATTGGAGGAAATGCATTAATGAGTTGTTCCTCAGGCAATAATAGGAGAAATGTTAGCAGCTCTTATTTATGGCAGCCAAAGGAATAGAAAAATATTAACTTCAAGAGGCTTCAATAGCTCCTTTCTAAATCCATTTAATTTGTGCATAAAGAATGGGTCATAAAACAGGCTTATGTATAGTTCTGTATTCCTCTTGCTGTGTCTCGGGAGGGGTACAAGAATAAGGGCAAGGATATAGTGATAGCTCACTACATATAAAGCCAGTGTCCTGGCTTTCAGCATTTTGCAGCCTTGTAACCTACTGACCCAGAAATGGTGCCTTTGTATTTGAGAAATTAATGCAGAATTTCTGTGAACATGCTCTTGAGACAGTGCAAGCTCCAGCATCCACAGTACAGCAAAGTGAAGAGTTGCATGGGCTTAAGGCGTGTTGCGGGAAGAACCACCTCATCTCACATGCTTTGAACTTGGACCTGCCTCCTAGCTTCTGTGTTGGAGGGAATAGTGAATAGTAGGCTCTCCATGACCTATTTCCCTTATTGTTTTAAGGACTTCTATTCCTCAGCCACTTCTTCTCCAGGATGAAGAGCCATAGCCTGCTTAGTGATTTTAGTATGGAAGCTGTTCCCCATCCTTTGGTTATCTTTCTTCCATTTTCAGACGTTCTACATAGTGGTTGGAGTTGAGGGACTGAATTTGCACCAGTTATGTCAGTCATTTTAGTTTATTTCACTTTTCGAAGGTAGTTGCTGTAAGAGACCTTGGTGCATGTCTTGGGTTTTGCTTCTCTACCCTGAGTGCTGTGTGCCCCCCTACTCCAAAAGGTGCTGTGGTAAAACCAGTGGAATGGGGTTTGCTGCTCATATCTCAAGAGATCAGCAGGTTTTTCTAATGACAGCTATGGGAAAATTTGACATTATCAGCAGTGCAGATCCTCCTCTGGACTTGCTGCTGGTTGCCAGGAAATGTTACATTTGAATCATATGTGTACCACATGTTGACCTAACTTTATGCAACTGGCTCTTGTGTGGAGGGAGAGAAACCAAATGTGCTTATTTTCAAGGGGAAAGCTAGTTCTAGCCCAGCTGATTTTTTTTATAAAGCAATGTAGTCAGCACATCTCTCCTCACACTCGTGCTTAGGCATGTGGGATTCTTTTGCCTTGTTCAGTGAACAAGTAGAAAGCGGCTCTTGAGCCACCTCTCTGAGCAAATGTGCTGAGATTGTTGCAAAGGCTGTAGGGCTGCTTTGCTGCTACAAGCCTTCTACTGTATTGCTATTTGTAGAAGCATGCTACTTCACTGCTGCTGTGTTCCCCTTCCAAAGGGACCATTCTGATTGCAGTCTTGGCCATTCAAGACTGTGACCCCATCTGTGTCTCTTCTCACAGCTTCTACTTGCTTTCATCTAGTGCTATGGGAAAATCTTGAGTTATTGGGTGTGTGTGAGCAAAGAATAACGAGCTCAGTTGCAGAATCTCCCACAGAAGGAGTGAGACAGGTGAAACAAGCAGTGAAGCTGTTGTACCAAGCAAGGTGAAATGCTGCAGGCTTATGGGAACGCAAGAGATGAGAATGCAACCTGCATCTGTGTGCTTCCATTTCATCCAGCAGCTACTGCTCACTCCGAAAGTTTGGATGCTATGGTAGGTCAGGTACTGGCTGCTGGGTAGAGGCTTGGAAGGCAGCAGTGAGGACATGTAGAATATGTAGGAGATCTTTAAGATGTAGGTGAACACCAACAGAGTCAAATCTGCTGAGCAGGGGGAAAGGAGATGAAGTTCTGTTAATATATTTCCTATTTTAAGTGTTTGTGTTATTCTAAAGCCTGAGGCTCCCTCTGATCCTGTGCCCCAAATTGGTAGCCAAGTACATGTGGGCAGGGAACGAAGGGAATGTAACTTGAAATAGCTGTCTGATTTTCAGATGCTTTGGATGCTGTAGCAATCAAAAGGTGGGGATGTGACTAAAAGCCATCAAAACCACTTCCAAGCGCATGCCTTTTAGTGGAACAAATGGGCAGGATTTTTAGAGTATAATGCAAACAGGAAATCCTCTGAAAACTATAGCCCACCATTAACTTTGAGGGGAGGGAAGATATAGTAAAACTATCCTTACAAACAGCTGCCTTGTTAGAAAGCCTAATAGGAAGTTGAATGCACGATAGAAATTAATCCAAATCAACGTTTCTTGAGACACCTTTTATTGGGTGTTGGAGTTTTGGTTGCTCTTAGTAATAGAATTGAGTTGTTGTTAGCTGAGTAGTAGATAGCTATTCATGCAGCACTTCCACTTATTTTCTCGCATAGTTCCCTTACTGATCTCTGGTATCGGGTGTGAGCAACAAGCAGGAGGCCAACATCAACTGTGTACTCTGAAGTGGAGGGTTATAATGATATGCCAGTGGCCTCTAGGTAGGTGTTCCTCAGTCCTTTGTTGCACTGGATATATAATTAAATTTGTAGTCTTCATCTGACTTCATATAACAGCTGTTACCCTTTTGGATGTGGTCTGAGTTTTGAGTCTTTTGCTGATGCTAGTGTGTGCTGGCGTCCTTGTGTACATTCAGCAGGTTTTTGGTCTGGGAAACTTTCACATGCTGTCTTCCTTTTCTTGACATGTTGTCTTCTGGTCAGCTGTTTCACTATCTGAACATGCAGAAACCCACAGGAGCCATTCAATTGAGCTTGCACTGAAGTGCATTGATCATTAAATCCCAAGTACAGGACTTTTTTTCTTTTGAGTATGGGAATTCTGTGGACCTGTGGCATTCTTGCAGGGATAATCAATTGATGCCATGCTGCCTAACTTTAGTTTGTGGGTATTGGTTATTGCACCCTGAATGGTAGCTTCAGAGTTTCAGTGACTGAATCTTTATAGGAAACTTATTGCCCCTTCATATCAGCCTCTTGCTAACACTGAGTAATTAGTGTGCATTGTCATCCACCAGAAAGTTTGGGTTTCATACCCAGGAGGCATGTGTTCCTCATGATGTCCCATATTTTAAACGTCTGGTAGAAGAATCGGTGCAGTGGGGGGATACTGAAGACTTGAAGTAGCTTCATGTCTGGGACTGCAGAAGGAATTAATGCTTGATTAGTGATTGGGACTCTTCTGACCCTGCTATCTTCAATAAGCTATAATGGACTACATATACCTTTAGGAATATATGCAGGTGGCTGTATAGCAGATATGAACTTCTCATAGCTACGCTGTGCATACCCAGTACGGCTAGCCCTCAGACCTGAGGTCCAGCAGCTGTGAAATTCATTGAGGAATCCAAGAGGAGGGTAGAAGGACTACAAAATGTATTAAAAGAGAAACTGAGCTTTTGCAAGCTCAGAAGCGTTGGAGACAAGTGTCCATTCCTTCCATGTACTTCTAGGCTAAGCCAATATCCAGTGATACCTTTGGACTTTGCAAAAAGGCACATGTTGGCAATTGTTTCATGTAGCCATAGGTTAGGAAAGTGACTTCTGTCTTTATGAAATGTGAGAGATCTCTCTAAATGTCCTTATCTGAATAATGAAATATGTTAACCTGCTTCAACATGGAAATGTGGGTTTATTTACAAAATAGTTATAAGCTATGTGGTACTTTGTTTCAGCTTGTCAAACTGCGGTCTTGTAGCTTCCCCGGGTTATGTGAGGCAGTGATGTGCTTGCAACTGCTATTTGTGCTTTGCTTTTTAAGGTCTGCAGGCAACCCTTTCCTCCATCCTTTTGGGAAGTAACTGTCTGTTGCGAAAGTGAAGACAGGAACAACTTATTTTCCTCATACATTAGGAATACCTGATTTCTGAGATCATGTCAGCAGTTCCTACTGATTTGGCAGAACCAACCTGTTTAGTGGCCACCTTTCTGTTTGATTGTTTGCATTTCCATTGTGAAACTGCTATTAGTTTCTCCACCATTTAGACAATGCCTTAATACAGCTTCACAGAGGTGAACCAAGCAGTGGGTCATTGAGACCGCTGTAGAAGGTCTTAGAGCCACAACCTCCAGTATTCTTGAACTCGGACTGCTCTTCATTGCTGCCAATTCCTCTGTGTATTGGCTTTTGAGCTTTGTGGATTAAAAGCACTGTCCTACTACATGTAACTTGCTAGGTGTCTGTCGTCTTGACAAAAAAGGTGCAATGGTGTCTTTTGCATTTTTGCTGCAGCAGGACCAGCGGTTTCAGTAGTTGATGGGAGCTTCACAAGTGCAGAGGAGGCTTTCTGGCCTTAAGACTGGGGAGGGAGCTTCTCAGGTCTGTCTGGCCATATGTGCTTTCCTTGGGGTACTACTATGGGGTAGTGGTGAACCTGAAAACTTGCTGCTGGCAACGCCAGGCTGCAGATGCAAAGCTGCTTGGAGCTGACCCCAGGATTCTGCAAGGTGGGAGATGCTCTGTGCTGGGGGACAGCAGGTTTCTCTTGGCAGAGCATAGCAGCACTTGGGGTGCGTGTTGGAGATCACTGCTGCTGCTCCTGAAAGCTATCCCTCACAGTGCCCTATGCCAGGAAGGGTCACCATATGCATTACCCTGTTAGTGTAGTCACAGGCATGAGGTTCTGCAGCATGTGTTTCTCTCCCAAGTATTTTTAAGGCCTTAAAAAAATATTTTTAGTGAACAAGAACACCACTGGGTCAAATGCATAAATGAAAAAAACTGTGGAGCTTCTGACTTGCAGCAAATTTGTCCTTTTCAGAGAAGCAGATGGCACAGGTAGTGTGAAAGGTTGGAGTGGAAGTTATATGCTGGTTTCTGTACCGATACAACAAAAAAATGCATCTGGGGAGTGAACAGATTGTAAACTGCATTGGTAGCTAGTGGAATGAGAAATCTTTGAGCTCCAGTGGCATTTGACAGTGGCTCTTTGGATTTGTTGTTTCAGTGGAAGTAAATGCAACAAGAAGTGATCAACAGCAGCACTGTGACTACTTCCTAGTGTGTATGCAGTAGAAAATATGGTCTCCCCAGCCTTCTTACCCATAACCAAATTCAGGTGGTTGGGTTGTGAACAGTGGAAACTTCCATTTCACGAGTGATAGAAAAGGTTGCCTTCAGTCTCAATGGGAAATTTTCAGTGAGTAATGATACAGCTAGTATGTAAAGTGTGAGAGTGGGCACTGCTGCCTCTTCTGCTGGTTACCTGAGTGCTTGTGCAGGGAAACCCCTTAAAAACCCCAATGACTGCTGCAGCATGTTGGCTTGGTCACGGTTGCCCCTTGGGGTCATGGCAAATATTCTTCACCTGTAAAAGTGAAGAGTTTTACTTTTTTTTTAAAGCTTCTAAAAACTTATTTCCCAAGTATTTATCTGTTGTGGTCTAATTGGAGCAAATAAAGGTACCAATTTGCTTCCACATGAGTCTTTTCTCATTCAGGCAATGGTAAGTTGATAATCAAGGGAGGGATCACTTTAATGATAGGTTTCAGAACAGTGATACCATCACATTCAAATTGTGACTAACAAGTTAATTATAGATAGTATGTATTAGTTCTGCTTTTCTTTTTGACATCTTAAACTTGGCAAAAGAAAAATGTGGATTATAAAAAGATTGAAAATTGAAGTCTGAAGTTGAGTTTCAGCATCTCATGCACTGTTGCTTACACTTTAAGAAAACCCCCCACTTTTAAATAGATCTTCTCAGGCTGTAGCCTAATGCCAGGTGAAGAGATTCAGGGATATTTCAGTAGATCAGCGAAATACAATTTTACCCTGAGATGAATCCCAAGTTTGGTCTGCAAAGAAAAGTTAAAAACCAAAACCATCCCCTACACAGACAGCCCCCCTCTCCCACACACACTGTGCTTGTCTTTAAACCTGCTCATAAGCTTTTTTATGACAATATCTGAAATAAAACAATTGTGCTTGTCCATTAATTACTGTCATTTGAAGCCCTTGCCTTCCTCCTTGCAAATTATTTCCTATACGTCAGTTCATTTTCTTTCTCAGAGCTGAGCAAAAGTGAGCCAAGTAATAAGCTTCCATTACCTTACATGTTTTCTAACCTTTCTTATGTTGATGTTAGTAGAACAGAAAGTGTAGGTTGATGCATGCAGTCCTGTTGCACGCTGTTTTATCAGCAGGCAATTCCAACTATGGTTTCTAGACTTTCAAATTGACTCAAACTATTTGGTGAGGCTTCATACTTGAAGGCTTACTGTCCCCATATAAAACTCCCAGCTTGTGAGCCGAGGTCCTGTCCTTTTTGGCAAATAAGAGTGCTTTGTAATTCCCATCTTGCTTTGATTTCAACTTACTGTTGAAGGAAGCAGCTTTCTTCCTTTCTCCATCCCTGCCCCACCACCTTCTCTAAATCACAGCAGCTGCATGGTAACATCTTCATGCTGTATTCTTTAGATGCTAGAGAGCCTTCCAGGATTTGTAGGACATGCAGCTTTCCTGAGGCTCTTGCTTCTATCAAAGACTAGGGAAGGGGTGGGGGCAGAGGGCATCTCTTATCCTCATCCTCTTTGCTGGAGATGAGTGTCCAGTCACATTGGTATGGGGAAGATGTTTTATGAGCTTGAACTGAAGAGCTTTGGATCTCTGTGTATGTATTTTTCAGTTTTTGTGATATCCTGATGCCAAAGGTATTGTGCTTTCCAAATAATCTGATAGCAGAAAGCTGGAGGATACAGGGACAGTTACCAACCAGCAGTGCTTGAAGATGCGTATAGCAAAGGGGTGTGAAATCTTAAACCTATTTATTTTTGGGAGTATGAGCAATTAGTAGCTGAACTATATAATTGTGAGTATTCCACAGTTTTTTAGATCCTTTTGGTCTCTCTCTTCCTATTAAGAGCAGGACTTAAAGTTATAGCAACACTATAGTCTGTTGTAGGCATTAGAAATATTTATGGACAATGTTGCAAACTCTAGGCTTAATAGACTATTTTACTAGCAACTATGTGGATGCCTTTTGTGAATTCAGTGAAAATTCCTGATTCTATTTAATTTTACGGAAAACTGGAATTAAATTTCTAAATGCAAAAAAGCCTTTCTGTGTAAATAGACCTGCTGGCAAGTTTTATATTGGGCTGGTCAAAGGAGCTGATATTAATACAAATATTTTATATTCTCCGCTCACCCACAGCAGGGATCTTTATATCTTTGATAAATGTCAGCATGTGTATCAGATGCACACAGGATCCTAAATTATGAAGAATTGATATGTTGTTGCTGCTTTGTGAATAAAGCTATAACCTGTATAGTACTTGGCCTCCATCAGTTGTCTGTGGAGCATTAAGAATGCAAAAATCTACAAAATTGAATATAAAGGGGAGAAGTGACCATAAGTATGCTTACAGCTCCTAATTCCCTATCATAACCATCAAATCACAGTGATACTGTCTACGGTTTTACAAGAATGTCAGTTGAATTTGGGGGTGGGGAGGAGGAGTATAATAAAAATTATCAGCACTACAAATGCTTCCTACAGAACTGATTGCGGGTTGCGTTATTCAGTAAGCTGCCTTTGGAATGAAATTCTAGAGGGATTTCTTGCAGTTCTGCAGATTACCTGTCTGCTCAGTAAAAGCACAAGCAATGCTTTCCTTATGCTTTTCAAAGTCTACTGTGCCTTAATGTGTTCATAAAACAGTTCTTCTCAACCCATGGCATGTGTTTACCTACCAATCAGCGGATTGTAACTGATTTCTGGTGTGATCAGTGTGTTATGATGCTTGTGGGGTATGGTGATCACCTGAACAGAGGTAAATAATGTGTTAATGTGCATTAAGTTCTCCTTTATTTTTGCTAGCATTTTAATACACATCATAGCTGCCTCTTGCTTGCTTTTGTGGCTTTGGCATATCTGACAGCATATCTTACAGAAGTGTTGGATTTCATTTCCTTCTCAGAGCAATCCAGATGAGCAATGCTGTCTAAGGAATCCTGCCGCTTGACTCCAGCTGCAGCTATAAGGGGTCATTAATGTGGTTGTCTCTCCTTCCTGCTGCCCCATGCTATTGTAGCTGTTGTCTCCTTTGTTGTGTATCTGTTCAGCTGTGATGAGTTTGACTGCTTATCAGTGATAAGAACTCATTCCTGTGAGCAAGAAGATGTACAAACTGGAGAGGAACTGTGGGAAACTAAAACACGTAGCTTCGTTCTCCCTGTTTTCTTGGGATATAGGATATATACAGTAACACTGGAGTGTACACGAATGTTAAATTTAGTTCTTACTTCTGATGATTACTTCATCAAAATGATCACCAAGTACTGTGAGTACGTGCGCTATCACCAAAATACACAACCCACAGAGCCAGCAGTCTGTAGGCTGCAAATGCTATGGTTCATAGAGCTTGCGATGAAGTAGTGTGATCCATATTAGATCTGGTCTGGAATCATCAAAAAGTCAATTGAATGAGCAGGGCATTTACCCTTGAACACGTGTCCTGAGAAAAGGTGATGAGATTTCAGTGGTTTTGCTGGAGTCTGGGGTTGTGTGTGGAGACAAGACTCTGTAAAGGTATTTGTTGGTTTGGCTTTCTAATATGGTGTAGGTGAGGAAATCTACTTTAATATTCCTGAAGCGCGTTGTGCATTTAGAGATTCTTGGCAGTGTCCCCTGTTGCTCATGAAGAGTTCACTCTGTGTGTTGCAGCTCTTCATAGCTCCTTCTAAAAGACTCGAGATACCTGCTCTCCTTGCTTCGTAACCTGTGAATACTTCATTACAAGGGTGGTCCACGTCATCCTTGCCTGTTTTCTCTGGGCTGTGTGGCAATTGGCGGGGCTTGCCAGGGCGTACAGATGTGGTTTCTATCTTTCAGGAGTCCTCTGGGTGGGTCTTGAGGCGTGCAACCCTTGCCGGCACGGGCAGGCTCCCTGGGTTTGGCTGAGGCTGAGATGTTCCTAGAGTGCGAATGCTGTATTTTGTGTGATCTGGATTGGGAGACTGCCCATTTGGCTACACCCCGCCCTCAGCGACAGCCCAAAATAAACATTGCGCAAATCATGTGTCCCTCAAACAAGCAATCAGTGAAAATTGCTGTGCTTCCACCAAGATTAAGACTAATCAAAGTGGGCAGTGATTGCAGGAGTTGGTCTTTGCTTTGGAGTTTGGTCTAACGAAGTCTTTGCTGCCCCATGAAGGCGTGGAAAGAATATGAAATGACATAACCTACAAAAAGCTTTACCACTAATTGCGTTTTATGTTCTTCTGCTACACCACGATCTCTCTTGGTCTCATTTATTTTGGTGGAAAGCCCTTCTGGTGAAGAGGAAAATTTTGTGTAGGCTAAGTAGGAGACGTTAGGTTTTTGCTGTGTGGTGAAACAAAACCTCTACAGTAAAAGTACTTCAAAATTGTCATTAGTGAGCAAATCTTAAAAAAAAAATAATAGTAATTTAAATCAGTGGATTCCTGTGTGGCT
Organism: Loriculus beryllinus; assembly: GCA_039877255.1. Lineage (NCBI taxonomy): Eukaryota > Metazoa > Chordata > Aves > Psittaciformes > Psittacidae > Loriculus > Loriculus beryllinus. Next base: position 3,883 of record JBCJKH010030998.1, on the reverse strand, counting down.
CTAATTAGTTTTAAGGGGGGGAAACAGTTTGTATTGGAAATGTGTACAGTTTCATTTTATGAAGTCTGGTTTACTGTGTGAATAATTCTTTATAAATGTAGCTGGTGATTTAAGAGATGACTCATTAATGGTTTAAAAGCAGTATAGTAAAAAAACCTTGGTTGTTTGTGTGAGAGCTATTTTTGTGTGGTGTAGGGGTTTTTTTAAGTTACTTTGGGAGTTACTTTCAGTGGAATCCTTCTAACCATTTTCTACAGTATAACTGTGATTCCCCACCTTGCCCCTTTCTGGCTTTCTCTGCCTTTAATGCAGTGGCAGCAAACTGGGAAATATGATGATGGCGGGGAAAGTAAAGTACGTACAGCTTAAAGGAAGGGCTAGAATGGAGCTGGTTTCAAAATTATGGGAACCTTTATTTGCAGTACTAGATCACATCCTGTTACTGTATTGAAGTCATGATTAAAAGCCAGTATAATTCCGACTTGTGTGTCATCTCAGTGAATGAGGTTATTGGCTTGCCTGATTTAACACAAAGTTTTCCTTCTCTTAATGTTTCAGCTTTGGCTGACCAATTTCTCTATATGTAGGCAAGGCCTTCGCCTATAATATTGGTAGTAATCTTAACAAGAAAAGGAAGTTCACTGTCATTAAGCTTGAGAAGAGTTAAAGTTCTGCATCTTATGTCTGCTGTAATACCAGTTCTTCAGTGAGGCTTCTTTTTATAATCAGTTTATAACCACTGTTTTATTTGGCACTTTACTTGAGGGTATTGGACTTCAAAACTGCATACCATCCAAACCTTGCATCAATATAGGAATTAAAAATTAAAGTATTTAAACTCCAGAGAAGCGTCACTACCTGTCCATTCTTCTACAAAGGCTTGTCTGTGTGTGGAGTTGCAGGAAAAACGTACTGGAGGCTGGGTTCTGCACTCAAGCAATGAGCCTCTTAGGGAAGTTGTTGCCTTCACATCTTCCAATTAGCAGAACTTAATTCTAAAAATAGTCATTTAGGCTGGGCTTAAAGTAACAGGAACTCCAAATTCAGTGACTCGTGGGAGGTTCTAAACCAGTCTGCTTTTCTCAGCCTTGCCTCTTCATGGGTGTATAATGAGGTTTTGAAATCCATAGTGCTTTTTCATTATCTGAAAAATGCAAACGGTTTTGGGTGAACCTTCTGTCAGACCCTCTGCTCATCTGAAAAAATGCCACATTTTCAGAACACATCCAGTGAAGATTCAGAGTATTAACTGAAGTTCTAAAATAAAATACTTGCCTTGTATAACACCGTGGAATGTTCTACTGATGTTAGATTAGAACCGCTTTCACAGATGCCACTGAAAAGTTTGTGCATTTTGTATTAAGACAGGTAGTCCCTTTAAGTCAATACGTGCTTTGTTTTTCTAGGCAAATTAATTCAGAATTAAGGATTTGCTTTTTGATTTACTTAATAGTTTGAGGCAAAGTGGAATAAAACCCAACCGTGTGCATGACTGTGATTCAGTTTTATGCAACTATATCTATTTCTGCTGGGTTTTTTTTTGTTTTCCTGATGCTTTTCAGTTTTGCTGCTGCTTCTCTTTCCTGAATCTCACCAATTCTCCTTTGTCCCCTTTCCAGTGGAGTGCAGCACTGACCAGCTTGGTTCCCACGTGCAATTCCTCCTCTCAAGCAGGTCCCAGAAGGGCAGAGCTGAGGGAACCAGAGGTGCTGGCAGGCTTTGCTGCTGGCAGGAGGTAGCTCTGAGGTTGGACCTGAGGGCTAAAGGTGGCCCAGGGTGAGACAATTTGTTCTTTGAGTGATTGGGAAAGGTGAGGGGGGAAGTGCCGCATTTAGTACTAGAGATCAAGGTTTTCAGGTCAACATGGAGCAATGCAATAAGTAGCTGCTGTGGCTTGGAGGGCAGATTACCCATGTCCCTCACCCTTGGGTTATGGGATTTATTCAGCCAAAAAGTTGAAGTTGGACTTCCCAGGCTGCAGATACATGGCTGCTCACAAAGCAGCTATGCTGGACTAGTTTTTTATAATGTAACCTATGGCATGTGCAGATCACCTGCATAATGGCACAGGAGTACAGTTACGTTTGAGTATTGGGAGAGAAGCTGTAGCATAAGGGAGTAGGCCTGCATCGCACTCTGTTTAAATGGGCACAGAAATAACTTGGAACTGAACTGGTTTTTGTTTTATTCTGTTTTCCTTTATTCCTTTACAGTATGTTGTGTGATGCGTTCTTTACCACCAAATGTTGAAACTGAGGTGTTGTTAGGCAAACATCTGTTCCTATGGAAAATTAATGGGATTTATGTTGCTCAGCAGCTTATTTAGTAATGTAGCCAAAAACAAGATGCAAATATCCCCTCACTCTTCCCCCTCCTTCCCCCCAGTTGTGCATGTTTGCTTGCTTTGCTGGCAACAGTAATTTTACACACTGGTTCCTGTGCTGTCCCTATTGACAGAACAGCACAGTATGCAGGTAAGTCACAGCTGACAAGGCTACATGAAGCTGTTAAGCAACACAGTCATACTGGTGACCTTTAGAGGCATGTCATGTCCACATTTTGTCCTGTCCATTCTTGCCTTCCAGCCCGTTTGCTGGTCGACCCTGTCTTCTTTCCTGATCTTTGTATGTATGGTACCGGATGTAGCTGTTGTGGGAAACTGCTGTTGGAGTGTCTATAGTTTGGAGACTGCACTGGTCAACACTTTAATGATTCGTTATCTATTGAAGTTTAAAAGGAAAAGAAATCCAAATATATTCTCGAAAGTTCTGTGTAAAGTTTCCTTAAGACTTAAGGTAGTATCTCAAACTACTGAAAAAGAAAAATAAATGAGGAATTCAGTGTAGTTGTGGGGAGTTTCTACACAAGTAAAGTCAAATAAGATGACTAATTCTGTCTTTTGACTTCAGTTTTCATAACAACTGAGCAACTTCTTCCATTAGGACTGGTGAACACATGGCAGACAAATCTTGATCATTGCTAACTTGATCTGTATCCAGAATGAGCAGAGTATATCATGGGCAACTATTTATTACCTGGTCTGGTATTTCTGTTCCTTGCAAACATGTTGAGGATGCTGCAAACCCCATATACTGAGTAAATTGTCAGGCTTCTTGCTGGAATAGGTACTGACATAACTTTAACTACCAAACCAACTATTGGGTACAGAAACCTTTTGTAACCTTAGAATGCTGCTTTTCCAGCTTGTACTTTTGTCCTATTAAAATCTTATATTTATCATTGTGTTCATAGTCGTGTTTCAGGCAGCTTAGTGCTCCATAGCTGTTTGGTCCATTTATAAGTATTTCAGATTCAACTGGTGAGTGTTTAGTTATCTGGCCTTGCCTCTGGCCAAAGCATTTGTTTAGCTGCTTGTAGGTGGCTGAAGCATGGCTCTTCTGGTACCCATTTGCCACTAGAATGGAGGAAAACTGAATCAAGTTTTCCTTACTTTCATGGTAGCCTTTTGAATCTTTTAGTTCTTGTTGTCTGCCTCACTGCATAGCTTATTAGGTACATGTAAGGATACTCAGTGAGTCACCCAGTGTTGTGCAGTAAAGAATAGCTTGAAACTATTCAAATAATATTTCAAATAAAGGATGCTTGCTGGTGAAAAATGCAGCAAACTTGCCTGGGAGGGTGATTACAGAGGATTGTGGGTGTATAGATATTACTTGAAAGTAGAAGGTTAAGCATTATATGTATTGGTAAAACCTTTGTTGTTTGATAACTATTTTTATTAACAAAAAGAGCTACCAGGTAATGCATGACTTCACAGTATTATGCACTGTGGTCTAGTTTTGGAAGTATTGAATAATGCTAGAAATGGTGGCCAAGATGATAAAACTTCTTGCTTCCTTTAGACAACTGCACAGGCTTTCAA